>JAVDPK010037856.1:0-22625 GCA_034780415.1 Cichlasoma orientale
CACACACACACACACACACACACACACACACACACACACACACACACACACACACACTCCCCAGTATCTCCCCGGTTCCAGAAACATTGATTGGACCACTTCTCTCAGGTTTGCTTGTCTCTTCCATGGTCAGTCAGTGGGTTTATAGACCACATTGTGTGGCAGCTTGTATTGCTCTTTCTCCCTCTTCGGTTACCGATCAGAGAAAATCCCACTCTAAGCAAGCGCAATGCACATTCATACAATTTTAATGACTCTTAAATTAACCATCATATTTTTGCTCCACTCCTTCACTGACTAAATCGCTTAATATGCATCAACGCTGGCCTCACTTGTGGGCTCGGCGTGACATTTTTATAATTCCTTAGCACAGGCATTGTGTTTATTTATGAGTGTGTAGGCTTTTTTTGGCTGATAAATGGCACAATTAAACAGTGCTCAGACACTCGAGCAGGCGTTTCAGGCTGCTGACAGATTTTTAGTGTCCTCTTCTTTGGCTAACGATGAAAGTAAATAATGTCTTAACGAGGTTGCTGGAGCAGTTGTTTGAGGATTCATTTTATCTTTTACATTCGCTTTGAGCAGGAGTGGCTGAACACAACACAAAAGCAAGGTTCGCAGCCTAGATTTTACGCTTTGAACGTGATTTAGTAGCTTGTTAACAAATTCCTTTACAATTATTACCAAGGTTACAAATGAAAATTGAAAGAATTTTGGTATTTTTAGGACTGTTTTTCCAGTAAGCAGTCTAATAACATCATTCATGCATCTTCCAAGTACTACAGATCCAACTACTAACTCTGCTGTAGTTTTAGGCCTTAGATATCATTTTCTATTTGCATACATGATAGGAAAGCAGGGTCAAACAAGACATACAACAGCAATGTTAAGCTGCAGTAAACCAGGCGCCATGGAACTTGAATCTTCCGACTTCCTGTATGCATTATTCAAGGGCCTCTATTGGCTGCTGTGGATTTAGTGATGAAAGCAGCCTGACGCAATAGTCGGCAACAGTGTTTTACAGTATTGTTTTACAAACTATTGTAAGGCAGGGTTAGAACAAGGGAGAGTATTAGCCAGGCCCTGGGAGGAGGGAAGCTTTATGAGCCCTCTGAGGCTGGCTGGGGAGCGCCTGGGCTCCTGTGCAGTTAAGCAGTAGGCTACAGCTCTACAAGCTGCCCCTACATTTACAGAATGCCCTTGGACGGAGGATGTGTGCGAGAGAAAAAAGTGTGGGGCATGCATGCTCATGGGCTAATGAGTGCATGTGTTAATGCCTGTGTGTGTTTGTGTGCACATGTGAATGTGCACGGACGAGATGTTGTTGGGTTGAGTCAGTCTCCAGAGGGAAGGAGAAGGACAAATGCTCCTTAAAAATAGCCCCTGGGCAGCTGGTGTACACAGTCTATCAGCAGTCCGTCCCTGGGGCCAAGGAGGGAGGGAGGGGGAGATGGGGAGGGAGAGAGAGAGAGAGAGAGAGAGAGAGAGAGAGAGAGAGAGAGAGAGAGAGAGAGAGAGAGAGACATGGGATGGATGTAAGAGAGAGAAGAAATGTGAAAAAATAGGGTAGAATATGAGTGGAATGCAAAACGAGAAAGAAGACAGAAAAATATTATATACATATATAGAGGTAAAGAAAAAAAAAAGATAAGTCTCCACTCAAGAAAGGGGAGAAGATAGTAAAAAAACAAGAAGTAAAAGTCAAAAAGAAAAAAAAAAAAGGAAACACACTGATAGTCAGCAAAAAAGAGAAGGTAAAAGATGAAGAGTGGCTCCCAGTCCCAGTTGTGAATGTTCTAGAGGTCACAGTGGAGGGATAGGGTTTTAGAGAGAGCAGATTTGTCCCCAGACGTCTTTAGTTACTAATATACCAGTGTGTGCTGCGCTAAATCGCTCCCAGTCGGCAGGAGTAGAGATCCTTGAGACCCACTGAGACCCTTTATGGAAATAACTCTACCCCATTTGCTCTCAATAGCTTGCTGTAACAGTGCATGCGTGCATGCTGGTAGGGGCGGGTGGTGTGTATTTGAATTGAAGGTGCTCATTGAGCATTTGCGTACATAATTTTAATGGACATGCACATAATGGATAGATGGTTTTTTACAACTGTTCAATCTACTGGGAGCAACAAAGTCATCGGGCTATTAGATATTTATGGCACTGGAATTGATTATTTTGGCTGCACTGTGTGTGTGTGTTTTTTTTTGTGATCTCAGATATGGCATTACTACATACCAGAAAAATTAGATTTAAAACCCCAGAAATAATAAAAAAAAAAAAAAAGTAGGAATTTTGGGTAGAATATAGTTTGCAGCATGTAACTGGAAGGGTTCGTGGGTGTATTTTTAACTTTAAATGAGAAATAAAGAGCTGGAAGTCATTCTATAGATGCCTGAAGGATCTCACACTCTCACAGTATCATCAACACACCAATTAGAGCCACAGACTGGGAAAGGATCAATGCGATTCAGAGTGTATGTGCGTGGGTGGTGTGTGTGTGTGTGTGTGTGCATGGATAGATGTGTTTCGTTAGTTCCTCCACTGAGCTAATTGAGCTGTTTCTCCTCAACAGTTGGGAGCTCTTAGGCTGCGGACAGATGCCCTTGGGCACAAGGTGTGTGTGTGTGTGTGTGTGTGTGTTTGTATAAGTTTGTGTGGATCTGTGTATTTGCCACAGTGAGCATGTGTTCCATCCTGCCATAGCGATTGCAAAAGTTTTTTGGTGCATGCCAGAATGAAAACTTCTGTGCGATCGGTGTGTGTGTGTGTGTGTGTGTGTGTGTGTGTGTGTGTGTGTGTGTGTGTGTGTGTGTAGGGCATGCAGGCTGTTGGTCTGTCAGTGGCGTATTTAGCGGTCTCCAGGCGTCATTAGTGCTCTGACTGTCACACTGGCCGGTCTTAGTTGAGCTCTTTATAAAGCTTTGTTTGGAATACTCCGGCCACATGTGCGCCACTGCGACTGATGAGCGCTGAGCGGGTGCTGATGGAGTGTGTGCGTGCGTGTGCGTGGAAGCGGGGTGGTGATGGAGCAAAGCCGTACTGACAGAGATGTTACCCAGCAGCAGGATCCTGTGCCCCACCCCCCTGTATACACACACAGGAACTCACACACTACCATCACCTACTCAAACAGCCTGGCTTCCAATGTCATCATTCGGGTCATGTTTAACTTGAAAGATAAGGATATACTTTGTTTATTCCAGGAAAAGGATAGTTGACCATTCCTCACATAGAGGAAATGCGGCTAGTATGCAGTCTGCATGAGACAGCAGTATTCAGGTTATGCCACAGCAGCGCTGGGAAAGTATTTTTAACATTTATATATGAAACACAAATGAATTTGGTATCTCTACTTTTTTTTTTTTTTTTTTTTTGGAGTATATCCATTTCATGTTACAGTACACTTTTAAATGCACTTTTATATATCATCATAAAAGGGTTAGGTTTAGGCTAACAATATATTTGGAAGTGTTCAAATTTGCTCATCCTTTAAGAGCCAGAACAAAATTACAAGTTAAAAGCCTCAGCGCGTCTCTGTGCATCAGCTTCTGCAGGTGGTGCCAGATCCATCAATTTTAACAACTTTCTGAAACAGAAGAACCCACATTCGTTCTCACGTTACGGGGCAATTGACAGGGCATGAGGAGGCGTGAAAGTAAAAGCAAGCAAAGCACTTCTCTCGTTTTTATTTTTTACAGCTTATTTTTTTGCGTCTGCAACTTCCTAAATTGCCACGAAAAAAAAAAAAAAAAAAGCTGTGAAAGAGACGTCTTTGTATCACCTCTGCAAAGCTACACAAAGTCCCGTCTTTGAATGTGGCTGCACATTGTGCGTCTGAATTTGTTTCAGGCGTAGCGCATCATTACTGTTCGATAGTTTTCTTTTTTTTCCAACAAATTCCATGAAAGAGCTTTAGTGTGTCTCTCAATACTTTTCATCATAACTTCTCTACTTTGTCTTTGACATTCAGTGCAAATTCATTTATTTCTAGGAGCTAAGATATTAATTTGTACTATCAAACCGCTCACTAATATATTTTCTTATTACGCAAACATGGGCGCTGTAGCTCTTGCATTAGTTTATAAAACTGAATTAAACAGTGCGTTTTTAAGGGATATTTTCATCTTTAATTTTTTTTTTGGACATATTTGGAAATATGTCTTATCTAGAAAAGTCACTTTTAGTTTGAGCTAAGCAGATCTTCTGTTACTGTGACCAGACAACTTTATCTTTGATTCATCTGCTCAGGACACTTTATTCCTAAAGCTCCGTTCTTTGCCTCTATTCTTTTTCTAATGTTCTTCTAGGACAGTGAAAGCTTTCTCCTGGCTCGCCTCCCATCCAGATCAAATTATCGAAATCTCCGTTGGACTGTAGCCGCATTCACTCTGACACCAACAGTTGCAAAAGTTACCTGCAGATCCTGTGATGAAATTTGGGGCTCTTGTTCAAATGTGTAAAAAAAAAAAAATAAATAAAAATCAGCTGTAATAAATCAAACAAATGCCCATGCTCATCACAATAAAGAAAAAATGCCACCCGGTGCAACAGTTTGGCTCATTACCGTCATATTGATCACTTTTGTGGAGCTCTGTGGCACACAGACCAATATTGTTAGTACAGTTCACTGCAATATGAAATTCAGTCATATATTACTTCAATGTCCTGAAGAGGACTTTAATGAGTACTTTTATTTTTAATACTCAAGTGCATTTTGCTGCAAGCGCTTCTGCACTTTTTTGAGCATGCTTTGAAAATGCCGGACTTTTAAATGTGAAAAGCCCGGCATCAAATTGTAGTGCTGCAAACAATTAAAGGATCTGCCTTCTTACGATACAAGCGTATAAGAGATGTAAGCAGCCGTGGAATCAACAAGTAGCCGATGTTCTTTTCAAGGAAACTTCTCTGCTGCATAGCTGGTGCTAGTCGTCTCTCCTCACTGCAGCAGCTGCCTGTGATGGTTATCTCTCATTCATTTTTAAACAAACACACACGCACCGACACACACACACACACACACGCCCATACCCATGCACATTTGCGCACCGGCGTTTGCACAGTTGCACACGTTCGCACACACGAACACGCTTGTTCTCCCCCCCCCCCCTCTTTCTTTTTGAGAACACAACTTCCAGCTTAACTTCCAGCAGAAGTGCGCCACTCCTAGTCCTTCAGCGCAAGTCGTTACTTTGAGCTACTCAGGAATACAGTCTAACTTTCTAGTACAAGACTAGTCATTGAGTTTTTCTCCAGGGAGCGCTGCTATATACCTTATACTCACTTTACAGGACTTCCATATCAGTGGAAGGCATCTCTCTGTGAAAGAACTGAGGTAGGAGTTGGGATAAAGCTATTTGATGTTTTGTAGCGAACGTATCTGAGGTAATGGATACTGTGTGAAAGGGTACGGCTGCGTGAGTGAAGTGACAAAGTTAGTTTGGGCCTTACAGATTTTTAAATCCCCCTGGATCACTCAAACTGCCCCCTTGTACACTCACCGCTCCACTGATTGTGTGTGTTTATGTGTCAGATGATCGGTACCTGGGCTAACAGAGAGGAGTCCCTCCGGTCCTTCTGTGGAGCTTCTCGGGTCTGGTCAGTTAACCTCCATCTCTCTCTTTGATCGCTGCGGCTCAGACGACCCTCAGGGAAAACACAACACACTCAAACCTGGATCAGACTTAGCAGAAACGCGCGCACACACACACACACATATCCACAGCAGACAAATGGATTGACAGAAGAAAAACTTGTGCATATGCCAATGCATACACCCCCTCAGCCAAACACACACACACACACACACACACACACACACCTCTACACACACACACACACACTTTGCCACACAGTCAGACCAAGGGGTAATGCTATACAGCCAATGTCAGTGAGAGCAGGGTACTTAAGGTGCTATTACACTCCCATTACCTCTACTCTCATGTGCAATCAGAGAGAGGTGATGGCCTGTATTCTGGCAACACACACCCTGTTTCTCCTTCTGACAGCTCTGTGGACAGAAGCCTGAGGCACTGGGCTGCAGGATCGTAAGTTAGGTAAGGTGAGAAGATCTAATCTGATGGGTGTGTGTCGAATCTGGTAGGTAGAGAGAGAAGGAATGCACCGAGCAGCAGCAGGACTAACGTGGATAAAGCTGATACTCCCGTTTGCCGATGATCATGACGGATATGCAGAGCTTCATGTGTTTGTGAGTCTTTTGTAATGAAAGGCATAAAAAGAAAACATCTTCAACCACCCCCCCATCCGCCCCCATTTTCTACCTGTTTTTTGTGCCCTCTCTCTCTTTCTCAGACACACACACACACACACACACACACACACTCACTCTCACTCTCTCTCAGCTGGCCCCAGATACTTTTGCTCTTCCCCCAGCTCCTCTGGGACCCCTTCTCTGTGTCGTTAATCAGAGCTTCTCAGCTCAGCTTCTCTCTCTCTTTCTCTCTCCTTTTTTCTTTCTTTCCAACCAACACACACACTCGCTCGTGCACACAGACACACACACGCAGCCTTATAGTCTATCCCCCCCACCCCCGCCCTCCCCCGCGCATCCTCAGCCCCATCCATCATAAAACAGCAGTGGGAAGGTGGGGTTGTGTGTAAGTGCAAGCGTGTGAAAGTATGCGCTTCAGGTTGTGTGTGTGTGTGTGTGTTGGCTCATACATGTGCACAGTATAGGCACACATCTCTGTGTCTCCTCAGCAAAAATGAATTGAGACTTTACAAGAAGAAAAGCAATTAGGCCAGGGCTTTGCCCTATCATTCACTGGCTAATGTATCAGAAGCTGAGTGAATATTATTAACGGATGGGGAGGGTTAGGCTGTGTGGGTTTTACAGCCAGAAGGTAGGACAAGAAAAGACTAATGATTGTGATGAAGTAACCCTGAGTTGAAGGGTTTTAATCACTTGCAGGCTTTGTGGCTTCACAGTTGACATGCTCTTTATGATAACTGCATGGCTCCCAGCTCTCAGTCTCTGCCATCCACTGAACACTAGTGGGAAAGAATCAAATGAGCCATTATCGAACACGGGCAAGGATGGCTGAGTATAATGCAACAAGATTACTCATTCATCAGGATGTGTGACTGAGAGCCGTAGAGCTGAGGAAGCAGCGAGAAAACAAATCACGAGTTTAAAAAAAAAAATACCATGAACAGAGGACAAAGAGACAAATTATGGGAGAAGAGGAGGAAGAGGGCACAGGAGGCAAAAAGTGCACAAGAAGAGGGGGGCGAGTGAGGTGGAGCGCTGATGTACGGAGTCAAGAAGGAGCAGGCAGAGGAGTGAGAGGAGGTGAAGGAGCAGCTTTGGGTCAATGATGCACACAGGCAAACCATTTGCACCTCTGCAGCAACTGAGCAGAGTGCTCTTGACTTCTCTCTGTGTGTGTGTGTGTGTGTGTGTGTGTGACATGGGTCGGGGGGAAACTGGGTTCAGATCTAGGATAGGTCACACTGTAATGGTGCCTTTTTTAACAGCATTTCTGTTTCACATCTCTACCAGCGCTCTTAAATGTCATGCATTTTAAAAAGCCGGGTCTCCGCGGGTCATGCTGACATTGATGTGTGCGCTTTCTTCAAACAGGAACCTTCCTCTCTGTGATTTAAAGCAACATTTTGCGCTCTCTGGTTACATTTGTTGACATCACTCAGCTCTTAACAGCAAATGTGATATGATAACTCAATCAGGCAAGTCGCTAAATATTGAGATAAGCCCATAGTGACCCTGAAGAAAAAATATGAGGCCAATCTGTTCCAGCCTGTTTCTGTGTTACAGTCACAATTACTGGAGATTACAGCCAAATCACTTCCACATGGACTCAATGAAAACTTTACAATCTCTCCCACAATACACGATGAGGTGACTTTGTTTGGACTTAAACCAATAGAGGAAAGAGGAGAAGGGCTGCAGGAAGTAGAGTGGAGAGAGCCTTAGTGCACTGGGGTGGGGGTGGAGAGGTGAAGAATAGGTGGTGGATTTTTTTTTTTTTTTTTGCAAAGAGCTTATTTTTGAACCATCATGCAACCATCAGTTTCTCTCCCAAGAATTTCTGTTCCAAAATCTGTCAAATTGGAAACAAATGTTGCGGGCGAGACCGCACGAAGATAAAAAACATTCTTGTTGTTTCACAATCCACCACCAGAAAAGAGCTGGCTCAGAGGATGAATAAAAGAATGAGCAAGCAAAGACAAAAATCAAAATCAGCTTCAACATCACAGCAAGCAGAGGAACGCTCCAAGACAGACCCTTTAAAAATATATTCGTATTCGTGAAAAAAAACAAAAAAAACCTGAGAGGCACAGCGAGGGACTGCACAGAAATTACGGGGGGGTCGGAAGAGTGGAGGGTTCTGTCTTTTTTTTTTTTTCTACTTTGTTGAAGAAAGGGTAGTCATAATTCTAAGCAAAAACAGGGGGTCGTCTTTTTCTCATTCAAGATTTATTGTTTATTTTATTCATGTCTTGGGAGAGTTTTCAAGAAGTTACACATTAAATGGCCCTTGTGTGTATTTTGCCATATGCCCTGAATAATCATAATTTTAGTAGAGAATGTCAAAATTATTGTTCTGACAAAGGGCTTGTCATTGCACCCCTAGAACAATATCAGACCCATGATGGATACTTGTATAAGAAAAAAGAGGCGAGTATGGAGTGCAAATTGAAAAATTCGGTTTCAGTTTTTGAATATGCCGTGCTCCATATGCTACATGATCACCATTTTGACTATGTAGCATAAAGATGGGGACCATCAACCAATTAGGTCAGCACTTGTGATGACTAGAAGGATGCAGGAAGAGGACTTAAAATACACAATTCTAGAGACTAGGTAAGAGGTCGCAATCTTTATGAAGTAAAGGTAAAGGTTTGGTACATGGTTGATCAGTTTCACTTGGCAAGCAAATCCAGGGGGAGCAAGCAGAGGCAAAAACCAGGAGACAAGAAGAGCAAGCACACGGAAAGACTATCATGAGGAAAACAATGCTGGAACGCTGACTCTTGATTAGACAATCTGACGGAGGACATGGGAAAAACACAAATTGTATATATGTAGAAGACCGCTGCAGGTACAGCACATTAGAGTGGAGGAGGTAATCCTGACAGAAGAGCGCAGGAAGGAGAGGTCTTGGAAGCGTGAGTAAGCAAATAGCACAAATATGAACAAAATAATGCAAGGACAAAAAAACAAAGCAAACCATAATTTAGGTATTCTGGGGGGTTCTCACAGCACAGTGCCAGTGGCTATTTAGCAATTACAAAACTTTATGCGGCATTGACTTTACATGGATTCTGGTGTGCTTTGGTGTTTATGCATTTTAGGTTTTCTTTTTCAGTGTAGATGAATTTAGTCGTTTATTAGTTCTGTCGGCGGCAGGGCACGGGTCACAAAACGTGAGACTTGTGGTCAAATTTTGCAACTGCAGATTCTGGTAAGGGCACAAATACACGCTTTGCAGCTATAGCAGCTTCAACTCTTCTGGAAAGGCTTTCCAAAAGGTTTAGGAGTGTGTTTTGGGGATTATTTGACCATTCTTCCAGAAGCGCATTTGTGAGGTCAGTTGGGTGGCTCCCAGACTCTGCTCTAATTCATCACAAAGGTGTTCTATTGGCTTGAGGTCAGGACTCTGTGCAGGTCACTCAGGTTCTTCCACACCAAACTCGCTCATCCATGTCGTCATGGTCCTTGCTTTGTGCACTCGTGCGCAGTCATGAAGGGGCCATCCCCAAACTGTTCCCACAAGGTTGGGAGCATGAAATTGCATCCAACGCTTTACATTGCGCTTGGTGATGTAAGGCTTAGACGCAGCTACTCGGCCATGGAAACCCATTCCATGAGGCTCTCTACACACTGTTCTTGAGCTACTCTGAAGGCCACATGAAGTCTGGAGGTTTGTAGCGATCGATTCTGCAGAAACGTGATGACCTCTCTTTACTATATGCCTCAGCATCTGCTGACCCCGCTCTGTGATTTTACGTGGCCTACCACTTCGTGGCTGAGTTGCCGTCATTCCAAATCACTTCCACTTTGTTATAATACCACTAACAGCTGACTGTGGACTATTTAGTAATGAGGAAATTTCATGACTGGACTTGTTGCACAGGTGTCATCCTATCACGGTACCACGCTGGAATTCACTGAGCTCCTGAGAGCGACCTGTTCTTTCACAAATGTTTGTAGAAGCAGTCTGCATGCCTGATTTTATACATCCAGTTTTCAATTTGTTTGTAGCACTTGAGATCAGTGCTTTCTGTCCAGCTCTGAGGATAACTCTTTTTTTTTTTTTTTTTTTTTAGAGTTATTGATTTGGGAAGGTCTTTCCAACTTCACCATATCTGCAGCTACCTGTTTCCCACATCCAGTGAGTTGCATGTGTGACTCGACTCACTGTTATTTATTTTGGTTTGTTTTAAATCCTTGCTCTTTCTTGTGCCTTTGCTGCAAGGAGAGAAAAAGTGTTGAAGCATATAATAGCTAAGATAGCATGCTAATTTATTTTTGCATCTAAATGGTCTGTTTATAATAAAGTTTGAGGGTCATGCAAACTGAGTGAGTTTTCCAGAGGAAACAGCAAAATGAAAATGCGCCACACGGAAGAAACCGGAGAAAATAAAGGAGTGTTAGCAGATATGAATATAGCCTCGAGGTGCTAGCTAAATCTAGTAAGCACCCGTCTTTCTATACAGCGCCCGATTTTTGCTATTCTCATTTTGAAAACTTGTTGCCGTCAGCTGCAGCATGAGAGAAATGAAAAGTCACCTTCTAAACTTTTACATATATTTGTTGTTATCGTTGCGCTAAATTCGTTTTGCTACATAATCTTGAGATATTAGATATCATTTTCTCTTACTTGAGAGGAGGGTCCCAAAGAAAAAAAGTGCAGCAGCAGCAGCAGCGGTGGGCACGGCCTTTTTATAAAGTGAAACATAAAGATACCCCCCCAAGACCTCGACTCCAGTAATTTTTCTCGAAGTCTGTGAAAGGAAGGGGGCAATTGTTGAAGTCGTTTCTCGTTTTTCCCTTTTCCGCCATAAAGTGATCTTGTTGAAATGTCCTCTTTGTCCACAACAGCTCCTTGGTAAAACAATCCACAGTAAAGTCAGAGCGTGTGGTCGTTAACTTAGGCTGGCATACCAGTCTTGCTTTTATAAGTGGCAAAAGCTACTAATCCTTCAGTCCAATATTTACTTAATCCAAGTTATGCTTTCCTGGACCCTAGCTATGCATCTCTGCTGCTCCCTGCTTATATATTCTTGGCCCTTGATGTATTCCTGGCTCAGGAAACAACTTTTAGTGCCCCGCAAGGGCTGAGTGAGAATTGACAGTGTGTGCCAGAGTGAGAGTGAGAGGTAGGGGGCCTGTTTTAGTTCCACTGTGTTTGTAAGGTCACTCAGAGTACATCTGTATGGAGTGGGAACTCACTCGCTTTCACTGTCACAACCACTCACAACAGCCATCTGTAATGCTGTTATGTGGAGCACTGTGTCCCTTTGTCCCTTAAACACACGCGCGCACACGCCGACCCGCACGCGCGCATGCGTATGTTCGCAGACGCGCATTCGAACCCGCGCGCACACTCTCGCGACATAGCCTTTCACACGACAACAAATGAGCCAGCGCAAACGCACATTAACATAATGCTAAGCTGTAATTGCGAGAGCATGTGTTTCTAATGAATAAGTTGTTTTAGGGTTTTATTCCGCTCAGGCTGTCAAACAATTCACCCGTGTTTTGAAATATAATTGTGGGGACTGTAAGAGTTTCGAAACCAAACCAAAACATTGCCGCGATCCCGGTTTCTAATGTTTCTAATTTGTTAAAATATGCTGAGTGAATGACAAAAGTAGAAGTCGGACCTGCCAAGAAAAACATATCAGAGGCCGGGCCGTGTGGAAATACAGAGACTCTTTTAGAAACATGATCAATGTAACCTTTGTTACAGGAAGGGGAGGGAGAGGGAGAGAGAAGATGAGGGGAGGAGTGTGGGAGGCAAGGAGACAACATACAGAAACAGTAGGTTCACGCTTGTGTACATGTTTATTTATCACCATCTCCACAGCACTGTGCGTACAGTAAGAACAAGCTCAGAAATTCAAGTGGACAGTGTCGTTCCGCTCGTGTTGTGTGCCACATACTGATGTGCGCGCTTTGTTGTGGTGGACAGATGATTTTTCCGTGTGGACAGAATATGTTAGAGGGTCATTTTCACAATGCTGAGAGGAGGAAGAGAGGAATTTCAGTGTTTACAGATGGAAAGTATATCTTCTCCTTCTCATTTATGCTCCTTCAGTTTCGGGGCTGAGGAATAGGATGTGTGGCCCTCCCTCCTCATCCCACATTTCTTACCCAAAACTAACATACAGCCTGGAAGTGGGCTGAAGAGTGTATGTAGAAGTGTGTGCGTTGGTAAGGGGGGGAGAGCAAAAATTCATATGGCTGCAGAGCATCTTTTTTTTTTTTTTCCCTCCCCTGCTGCTCCTTGCTTCTCCTTCCCTCTCCTCTCCTCCTCACGTATCTGTTCCTCCGAAGAATAACATACAAACCCTCTGTGAAAGGATTCATGGTTTATTAAACCAGAGGTCCTTTTCCTGTTTCAACACGGAGAAGAAAAAATAAATACCACAGTTTGTTTTCTCTCTCTCTAGCTCAGTCCCCTATCTATCTTTCTATCTATTTTCATTCATTTTTTTTTCTACCTTCCCGGTTGTGTCCATCAATCTTTAAACTTTGAGAATATTTTACCCTGAACTTTCCATGCTCTAGCAACGTGTCTACTTCTTGTTTCAAGTCTTTTTCATCTCTCGGGCACAATCAGCCACACAGACCATTAAAGCAGAGTGTGTGACCGCTGAATGGATCCCACTAGTTTACACCCCGTGTCTGCTCAGTCACTGTGGGTGTGTTACAATGAGGGCAGACTAGGATAACTCAGGGTAATGTATTGTCCTGGCCGTGCACCCTGACAGTTCCCCCTGCCGTTGCCTGGTCATTCATTACTGCTAATTTGACATGTTTACGGACCCCCCTCCTAACATTACATACTTAAGGCAATCGACTGACCTTAAATGGAAACACCTACAGCCGCGTGGCGTGTCAATACCAGATGAGAATGTTTGTATCTGTGTACTGTGTGTGTGTATGTGTGCGTACTCGTGAAGCAGTGCATCAATACTGAGTTAGTGGTTAATCTCAAGGAGCAGGTAAGTTATGTCTGCAGAGACGGGCTCCAGCATTACCTGAGTAAGTGTCCATAATGCAGCTAAGAGGTGAACAATTCAGAATAATGCAGGAAGTGTGCGTGCGTGTGTGTGTGTGTGTGTAAGGTAGGGGAGGAAAGAGAGGGAGGTGTGTGTGAAGGGAAAGGTGAGAGATTAGACCTCTAAGAGGCCATATCTGTTTTGATTTCAATCACAGTCTCTCTAATTTCCTCTCTCTGTTTGTGTTTTTTACACATTCAGCACTTAAATACAGTGTTTTGTCATTAAACGGCCAATCTTGCGTTCTTCTCTCACTGATACACAACATTAATCACCAATTAGCTTGTCCTGTGACTGGCCACCTCTCTCATTAGAATATGATAGAATATAATGGTACTTAATGATGCTTAGGAAACATAATTAAATGAGTGAGCTGTAGAACATGTGGAAGAACCGCGGTGCATCAATCAAAGACGACCCTGTCAATCCAGCGCTCGTTGAGTGTGTGCGCCTAGGAAAACAGAGGGGTGTGTGCGGCGTGCTGAAACCACTGGCCTCTATCATGACCTCATTAGGGAGAAATGAAGGGTGGACGTGTCCCCATCACAAGATACCATTGGTGCTTCAAAGTGTGAATGACATTAATATGTGACTGTCTATGCGTATGTGTGAATGTCAGCTGGTCTATCCGGCTGCACTGGAACAGATGAGGGAGAGAGAGGAAAAAAAAAAAACGAGCCGTCTCTCTGAGGTATCTGTTTCTAGCTCTAATTAGCATGTGAATAAATGGAATAAATAATCTATATTATTTATGGATTTGCTTTTATCATTAATCAACATAACAAAAAGCTTGTCTAATGCGCTTGCTGTAGTCGCCAGCGTACCGTCAGCTGAGGAGGGGAGGATGGAGGGGAGAAAGAGGGAGAGGGAAAGTAGGAGGAAGGTGATGGTGGTGGAGGGGCAAATAGCTTATCTTTTTTTTTTTGTTTTTTTTTTTCATTTTAGTAGAACAATAAAGATAAGTGTTCTACATGCTTGCTTAACACACACAGTTCGCTGGCCTCCTCCCCTCTTCCCTCTCTCTATGCCGGCAGTGGTGAAATCCATCTCTCTATCTCTATCTCTCTAACATCCATTACATACACCAGCCCCTCACCTCCCTACTCATTAGGCCAACGCACAGTAAATTAGCAGCAGCAATTACAGGGAATATAAAGCATGGGCTCTGCTGGGCTCCCTCTGACAGGTACCACACAGATCATAGACAGACACCCACAGTCATCGGGATAATTACTGTGGGAAACGACCACACACCCTCGTAAGCGAGAGCGCAAAACCTGAATGTGGGTACACACTCGTTCTAGGTGTGCTCAAATATGCTCTGTCTAACTGGCAGGCGTGTTCGTGCACATGCGGGAAAGTGCGCGCGCCTGCACACATGCTCGCTAAGTAAGGCCGGGGATGGCTCTTGCTTCCCATTGCCTCTCTGCGTCTTTCTATGATGTCCATTGTGACTATTTTCCAACACAGAATATTATTAATATTCATCCCTCCTCTCCTTGTGTTTTGCTCACTGTCTAAGCCTTGCCTCCATTCTGAATATCCCCTTTACACACACACTCACACTCCCATCCTCTCTCCTTTCCATTTCTTTCCTTTCCTCTTCTTTATCTGAGATCCCCATGGGGACTCCTGTTTTTCTTTCAAATACGCCTCTCTGCTCTTCCTCCCTTCATGTGTCCATGCAGGGAGGAGAATGAGAAAAAGAAGGAGGTGGAGTAGGAGAGTGAGGAATGTGTGCATTAATATATTTCATTAGGATACTAGTAGCACAGAAGCTCCTGAACAGCACCTCTCTTGATGTGTGAAGGCTCTGCAAGGCTGTATCCAGTGGAGTAGTTCTCCAGGAATAGCGTCTTTAATGTTACGTCTCCAGAGGGCTGAGGTCTGCTGGTTCCACGCTGCCCTCGGCCTCCCACTCCTATTGTCCTCCTCCCACACTGACCAGTCTATCTGGGGCCTGAAAAGCAGCTGGAAATAAAGAGCAAAATGCGTTCACCTTTTGTCTATGTGTATTTATGATTTATGAGTGCGTGCGTGTTTCAATGTGTGTAAGTGTGTGTGTGTGTGTGTGTGTGTGCTGCACTGCAAGCTACATTTAGGGGAAGCTGAATCCCTCGGTGCAACACGGCGTTGGTGCTCGGCTTGCTAATCAAAAACATTAGGCTCCAGGACTCATTTTCCTCGGGACTAAGTGTGCAACCTCCATAATCCAATATCCCACCTCTTACTGCTAAATCATGCACACTACCACCCACTTTACTGTTTGTCAGCAAACTATCAACTCTGTTATTAGACTTAGTGGAGAAAAAAAAGAACTGTGTTGTTATGAACCTTTGGGCAATTAGGGAGGCAAACACACACACACACACAAGCACACAAAGTGTTTATGAGTCCTTATTTCATCAGTACTTCCAGGTCGTCTTGCTCTCCCCCTTGGTGTTACGGAAGCCTCCAGTTACCGAGGAGACCCTGGAATACTTTGAGGTCAGCAGAATCCCGGGATCCGCTGTTTTCACGAGCTAATCCAATCGCAGCCTTCTAAATTAGATATGCAAAAAATAAAAAAGAAATTAATTTTCTGCTGATGACCGGGTATGCAAATGATGACTCAATTATGGTGGGCTGGTGCCTTTGCAATTAATAACCTTGGAATCATCATTAACTAATATGTTTAGGAGGAAACTTGTCAGGCTAACCATGTTCACCATGCCATCAGTAATGCATTAATGAATTAGATTCATTAGAGAAAGGAGCCGAGTAGGGGAAGGGATGCAGGCCTGTTTCTGACCTGTGGAATAAGACGTAGCCAGTCCTCCTCTAGTCTTAGTCAGCTTCCTGTCAGCTAATTGAAGAAGGCATTTTCAGTCAAAAGAGAAAAAAAGTTCACATAAAATAAATCCGAATTGAGGCACATTTAAAAATAAAATGACACCTGACAAAGTCACAGACAAGAGGTAACTTTAATTCAACATTGTGAGAGTCCAAAAGTTATCTTACAGCTCAATTTTCATCAAAAACAATAACAATCTATACAGTAGAATTTTTTTCTTCCCTTATATCGTAGAGCTGTTCAGTGTATTTGCAGTCAAAGACAAACAGAGGAAAAAAATAGACACCAGCTATTTGGTTTGCATCGTTTTTTTTTTTTGTTGTTTGTTACCTAAATACAAAACTTTGTCACCCATTACTGATATTCATATTTGGGATGGAACTTTGCTTACAAAGATGCCATTGTATGACAACAGACCTCTGTAGTTCATTTGAAACAGATATGTTGCGGCCCCTCCCGCCCCGGCCCGGTCCGGCACAGGCACACAAGTGCCTGAAAAACACTCGTCTGTCAGCAGGCGCCTCTGTTAAAACGGTTCTTTCTACCCACTTAACAAAACCAGGCTCTAGAAAAGAAAAGCAGAGAGAAAAGCCCTATTCTCTGTCCAGCAACAGCTTGAAGACACACGGCAGACACAAAGAAAAAGAATACAGAAATGGCTGATGGGCCAAGGAGCTCCCTTTCGTGCTTCATCACATGTTCCTTTTAGTCCGTTTAGCTTGAAATGAAGCTGTATTGTCCAAAGACCAATACAGGCAGAGAAGGACTGGGGGGGGATCGGCTGTCGGATACTGGAGTCAGACCTACGACTCCATGTGAGATTAAAATTGTGCTGTGGCGGTGCTTGTCTTCACTGTGCGCCCCTCTGTACTACAATAAAAACAGCCATGTGTTGTCATACTGTTGTGATCCTGTGGTTGATGAGAAATATTCCTATCATGCTGTTGAAATCATAAGAAAAAAAAAAAAAAGAAAAGCTACATAATTGCTACAAAAAGTGTTTCGGCGAATGTGCAGGAAGCACAGCTGAGAAAGGCCGTTCTGACTTGTCCTTCAAAGCGTGCCATTGCTGCAGTATTATAGTACATCGGGGTGTGTGTGATTGTTGAATTATGGCTCTTTGTATTCTAGTCTGGCTTTACCACCAAACAGAGTGGGTTTGTGCTTTGTCCCCAAGTTCTCATGAATTCCTCTGTGGCAACAGACAATTGTGGTGAGGGTAGAAAAACTGTACACATGATTGAATGAAGAATGGGTTTGCATTGTTAAGGCATCTAGACTGCTGGTAAAGATTACAGTGACAGAAATAAAAGAAAGAGTATATAGATACAGTATGTAAGCAGGCATAAATAACATAGGAAAGAACAGAGGGGGGGAAAAAAGAGGAACACAAAGAAAGAAAAACAGAGCAATTTGTTTGTTCTCTTGGTTTCCACACACAAAAGAAAGTCACTCAAGAGAAGAACCCATGCATATTATCAGTTCAAGAACAGGATCAATCTGAAAGCCTCAGAGTTCAAACAAAAAGATATAGATTTACAGTATATATTAATGTGTGTTTATATTCTTAAAAAATCTACTTCAACGAAATACTCTGAATAAGATGCTACTTTTTTTTTTGCCATACAATAAACATTTTCATAAGGAAAACAAAAACTTTTTTTTTATTAACTTACAAATAATACAAAAATAGACAATGGCATGTTTTGAATCAACAAACAGAAGCATGGCATACCGATGCAAAACAACATACAAAACCAAAAAAAAAAAAAAAAAGATTAAAAAAAAAGTCACATTTAAATAATGAGAGACAACAGCAAATAATGAAACAAAACACTGTGAAAAGTGTTCACTTACTGTATTAAACTTACACAACACAACTAAACGAGGGTGAGAGTCAATGTACAAATACAAGGGATAAATACATTATTTATAGGATATTTTACAGGAATCCCCTTTTTGTATCCAAATCCATGTTTCTCATGTTTAGCAAATGAGATATTGACAACACGCAGTAAATCTATCTTCTGTACTGAGAAGCTGCCTTAAGACATTTAATGTTTACATTTCAAACTAGAGCTATCGCAAAAATAAACAAAAAAAAATGAAATGAAATGAAAAAAAAATTCAACATTTTTTTTTTTATATACAAAAATATATCACATATATCACGCATTTATTCTAATTTGATATTTGCTAGGCTCCTTCAGTTACAGTGCTGGCTGGACGCACACACATCCTCTGGCTTTTCAAGTCTTCACTAAAACCTCGTCAGTTTTGGCTAAATCATCATCATCACCGTCACCATCGTCATCACCTTTTCTTCACATGTCAAGCAGAAAAAAAGCATATTGCAAACAGCTCTATCCTCACAGTTTTATTAAAATTCAAGCAAACCAAACAAAATGAGAGAGAGAGAGATTTATATAAAAAAAAAGAAAAAAAAAAGCAAGGCATGATGTTGAAACAGCATAGGGCAGTTTTGATAGACAATTTTTAGATTTATGGGAAAATTAGCAGCAAAATTGATGGTTGATTTTACAGTTGTTCTTCGTTTTTTGTGTTGTTGACCTTTTTTTTTTCTTTTTTTTTTTTTTTCTTTTTCCGCCCACTTGGCCACTGTGTTGCTCTGTGGTTTTAGAGAGGCGGCTGCGCTAAGGAAAGCTTCTTCATTTGTGACAGAAGTTATGTAAACTTCATGGCCAAACCAACACTTCACTGTTGTTTGTGCGAGTTACAGATTGCGAGGCGGCGTGGGGCCCTCCAGTAATGAAACCCAAACCTTACAGGCATAAACATAAAGATAAATAAATGCTCTTTTCATGAGGTCAGTGTCACACTGTGGGCAAACTATCAGTCTCTATACACTCCATCCAACATGGTGTCAGAGAAGCTACACTAATTCAACCAAGAGGGAAATAACATCACAAAAGGTTCATATTGTCCCCTTTTTCCTTCTCTCCTATCCCTTCAGATGAAATCCCAATGGAAAGGCCTGAGTTTAACAGAGTCCTGCGTCTTTATCTTGACTTCCTTCAGTTCAGCTCCGGAGCATAACAGAGACTCGCCAGACTCCGCTACTGTG
The DNA here is from genome assembly GCA_034780415.1 of Cichlasoma orientale. Classification (NCBI taxonomy): domain Eukaryota; kingdom Metazoa; phylum Chordata; class Actinopteri; order Cichliformes; family Cichlidae; genus Cichlasoma; species Cichlasoma orientale. Next base: position 19,188 of record JAVDPK010037856.1, read on the forward strand.
TCTTTTCCTCTCAACATTCCCAAATCTCCAGCTATCCCAGATCCTCTACATGGGTGGAACGATCATCCCGGGAATCGCTGCTTTGTGGGAAAAGAGGGGGAGGAAGAAGGAGTGATTGGGAGATTGAGGGGTACAGAAAGAGAGAGAAAGAGAGAGAGAGGTCAGTCATGTGATTGCTGGGTTTCATCTGTCATCACAACAGTCACATAACAGCAATGTGCTCCAGCATCTGGTGAACAAAGACGACTCTCCCTCATTATCTCTTCATTCCGAGGCCCCAGAATCAAAACATTTCTCTCCGCTGCGCCGCTGACTTGGCCGCACATCGACAACATTGTTGAGCTTCTCACAGGCCTTCTGAGCAGCTTCATGCAAGAGCTGCCACTGTTAATTGTTAACAGTTACACAGTGTAAGCCTATTGTGCATTATGGGGAATGACTCAAACACGAGGGGGGAGAGAATGCACTGACGTGGAATGACAGAGGTGATGAAATTAGGCTCAACACTCAAACATGGAAATGGAATCCATGAATCCATTTAGATTTCTGCCTCCCTACATCACCAGCTCCTCCCATCTTTGCCTCCCCACAAGCTACCTCCCCCATCACCCATTTCCTCCATCCTGTTTTTTTTCCCCCCTTACACAGAAGCCATCATAGAGAGAAATTTTTCATATAACATATTGGCTCCTTATTGATTTCCCCCACTCTTCAATCCACTAATTCCCAGGTTATTTCCTAAGTGTCTCTGGCTTGTTGGGATTAACAGAATGGTGTGTGCATGTGTGTGTGTGTGTCAGTGTGCTCAGAGCATAGTGGCCATTGGCCCTTGGGTCACAGTGGTCAGCGCTCATCAACGCCCGACAAAGGAAGTGAGGAAGTGCTTAGCTTGGGGTTCTGATAAAGATTCCCATCCATCATTTCGCTCTCTCAGGATCTCAACACCATACAACATCCTGCCTAGACGAACAGACCCTGTGCCGCATTCGATGGAAATGAGAGAACAGAATGACCCGTGGTGGCATAACGACCTCCCCTCACACCCTCCCTGCAGAGACACCCACTGGAGGATGGGCAGGAAGCAGGAAGTGAAAACAGGAAATAGAACACATATGGGGTAGCATGCTGACTGTCTGACAAGTCAAGAGTGACAAATAAAGACAGAAACGAGAAGGAAGGGTAGGGCAGGATGGTGCAAATGAGCGGTCTGGGATAGTGTGGAGTGGAAAGCAAAAAGAGAAAGAGAAAATTAAAGAGAGGAGTAACATACTTCAGGAGAAGGCCAGGCCCTGCAGAGAGCTGGCTGATGAGTACTTGCTAGAGTCCACAAAAGACTGATCTAGAGTGAGGAAGGGGAGTGGAAGGAGGGCAAAGAAAGGGGGGTAAAAAAAAAACAAGGAGTGAAGAGGAGGAAGAAAAGGAAAAATCGAAGGAATAAAAGTGAAAAGTTATCATAAGAGGTGAACAAAAGCAGGATTAAAGCTTGAGGATGAACAATTCCGAGCAAATATTTTTTAACACTAAAAATTTGAATGTGCACAAACTGCAGCTTCGCATGCATTGCTACCTTAATGCGAGGCCGTTTAGCAGCTTACCTTGCAGGCTGTTCGCGTTAGCGCTGGTGCACGTGGGAGGAGGGGAATTCTGGGGTCGAACAACAGGGGCGAAGGCGCTCTTCTGCTTGACGGCGGCAGACACCATGTTGGCTGGAGAGAAGGAGAAGATGCCGGAGGAGCTGCTGCAGTTGGAGGGCAGGCTGGTCGACGACGCCATGGTCGGGCTGGACGGGACGACTGAGAGAAAGACAGAGACGGGTAGGAAAGGGCGTTTAAGGGAGGGGCGTCATAGGTGTATGTCAGGGAAGAAGGACAGGGAGGAATGATGACAGAAAGGGGGTTAGAGAGAGGGCCGAGGGCAGAGGACAGGGAGACGGGACGAACAGAAAGGGACTGGTCAATGGATGATGGCAGGAGGGATAATATTTTGGTCTCAGATCAACTGGCTCAGACTTGTTTTGCTACCTGTTGTACTGTTAAGCAATTATTTGGCAGTGAGATTTCCCATAGCTTACACAAAAATGTGTTTAGTTGGAAAAAACTGTGCTAAAAACGCCCCGCGGCCTGCCCCCCCCCCCCCCCCCCCTTGTGATCAATCTGTTTTGATGACTCATCTTGTGCTCAAGGGGTGCAGTGGGCTGATAAACATCTCCTCACCTACTTGAGGTGCTGTAACCTGTAATTTGTTTTCAGGGCAACTCACAAACAAGGCTCCCCCACACCACGTTTATCACAGATATTTATGCCAGCGGTTTTAATCAACAAGGTTTCAAAAATGAGAATGAATAAGCTGCTGACTTCCTTTTGAGAGCAACGTGCTGGGTCTTTGCATTTTGCTGCATGTTAAGCACAGTTGACTGCCTTAAACACACTTCAAACAGTTGTTAGCCATTTGTCATAAAGTGGCAAGGTAATTTAGGAGCTACGTGTGGGATTTTACTTTTAGGATCTTGCCCTTGATCTGTGGATTGAAGAACTCAAATGCAAGATGGTGAAACCTTTTTACATTCTTCATAGCTAAATGGTACTTCTGAAATGAAATCAAAAGCTTTGTACAAGATAGCTGTTAGCTGGATTCACCGTGGCCGCTGTAATTCACAATCATGAGAGTCATACACAGCCAAATGACCCAACTCTTCACAATCCAAATCATGTCCTCTGACATCATCCCATCCATCCACTTCTCCTGGGTTTGTCTTTTGTCTGCTAATACACTAAGAGCATTTCCCCCTTCAGTGATTTTACAATCAGCTGAGTCGTATTTCACCTGCCCCGTGATATCTGCCTCTGCCTTTATTGTTGTTATTATCCAACACTTAGCTTTTATGGCTCTTCCTGACAAATCCTTGCAATAAAGTCATAATCCATTTATGAAGGGGCCTAACTAATCAATTAATGAAAATTGGACCTACAAAGGCAGGCCGAGGGGCCATTGATTGAAAGTGTCTGTGTGGGGCCGATGAGCCTGTTAAAATACTTGTTAACACCCAGGAATCAAAGAGCTGAAATGGAATTGCTTCTCTAGCAATTAGTTTATTGATTTAATCAAGAGTCTTTAATGTAGAGGGTGAATGTGTGTGAGCAGAGGTGGTGGCGGTGGCGTGTGGGTGTGTGTGTGTGTGTGTGTGTGTGTGTCTCTCGAGGAGGGGTTGGGGCACGCTAGGTGATCTCCTCCCCTGGCCAATAAAGGGGGGATTTGTGTTTGACTCTGCTCTTAAAGAAACAGATGAGCCAGCTGAACTGAAATACTTTCTCCTTTTGTGTCAATTCTTGTTTCCACTGGTGTTTCTCAGTTCCTCTCAGAGATGTCTTCTGTCATTTTCAAAACACCCTGATCCAATCTCTGTGCCTTCTGCGTGCAGCTTTTTGTTGGGGGGGGGGG
>JAVDPK010037946.1:0-54708 GCA_034780415.1 Cichlasoma orientale
ACAGCAAACCTTCTGGCAATGGCACGTATTGATGTGCCATCCTGGAGGATTTGGACTACCTGTGCAACCTCTGTAGGATCCAGGTCTTGCTTCATGCTACCAGTAGTGACACTGACCCTAGCCAAATGCAAAACTAGTGAAAAAACAGTCAGAAAAGATGAGGAGAGAAAAATGTGAGTGGTCTCCACCTGTAAAACCATTCCTGTTAGGGGGATTGTCTCATTGCTGCCACTCTAGTGCAGTGTTCCTTTAATTTTTTTGAGCAGTGTACTTCAACTGTAAGTTACACTAATTCATACAATTTGGTAATGAAAAACTTAAACACCCATTTTGCTGATAAGTTATTGAAGTGTGAGTTCAATTTAATTATTCGTTTCACAGCAGTTTAGTGCTTCTGCAGCAGCATGACACTGAGCCTATGCAGATCAGACTTTGGGAAGTAGCCCTCATGTCTCTCTGAAGCTAAAGTCATCAGCTTGTGCAGCTAGTTTAAAAGTATTTTTCTTTGAGTGTATGCTGTGTATGGTTGTAATTATGTATAGTGTATGTGAGTGCAAGTGCTTTTTTTTATTTTTTTATTTTTTTTTATTATAGCAAAATGACTTGAGTGACTTGAATGCCCCCCCTATCAAAGCTGGTTGCCCATCCAGTTCATATGCTCTGCTGCCAGCCCTGTTGCTACTGCATATATAGAGAGCTTTGAATATCAGTGTTTTTGCAGGAGAGTTTTATTTCTGCCTTTAAAAAAAACAATGCAACCTGGTTGTAACAAGTTTTTTTTTTTTCTTTTTCTAAAGTTGTGATGTGCAAAAAAGTTACAGCAGCCAAGCTAGCTCATGTTTTCACTATAGAATGTGAGTCCCAATAGTAGAAGCCAAGAATACTTTATTAGGTACACCTTGCTAGTACCTTGCTTGTTCTTTGTGAGCCCTACAGATGGTTGTGCAGGAAATCCCAGTAGACCAGCAGTGTCTGAAACACGCTGATCAGCCCATTTGGCACCGATCATGCCACATTTAAAATCACATAAATCACCTTTCTTCCCCATTCTGATGCTCGGTTTGAACTGGCTGATTAGATAGTCATGTTAGCGAACAGGTGTACCTAACAAAGTGGGTGGTGAGCATATATTCAATCATTTTCATATGCATATTATCTATTACAACATGATAATTGTGAGGAGACCAGGATAAGCCAAGGATTAAATGAAATGATCATCAAAGCGAACAGTGAGAAATGGATTTGTGATTTGAAGAGAGCCAGTGGAGAGCTGAGCAGATGTCTCGAGTCGCTGACCAACATTAGATAACATTAGCTAATCGTGTTTTCTCACGGGGGCACAAACAGTTATACCAAGATTCTGCAGATGGTTTAATAATCACGTACATGATGAAAAATTACAGCACTGATTAAGATATAATTAGGAACTTGTAACTTCACACACCCAATTCTCTGCTTATGTGATTATGTGATTGTTGTGTTTCAGTGCTGACTTTAAGATAAGTTTCCAGTAATTGGTTTAGTAGCTCAGGAAACGGAAATGCCATAGCAGAGCACCAGAGCACTCTTTCGCCCTGTATAAAGCATGTTGATACTGGAACCCAGGCTCTGCCAAATTTTACAGGCATTCCACGAGCTCTGGTCTTCAATGTGCAGCTTGTCTCTTATGCATAACCCCCTTAAGGCATAAGGAAATCCACTCTTTTGTTCTCTTTGATGGCTGCTATTTGTCCCAGGCTCCCTAATAAAATGTGCTGGAAGGGAAATCTTAAGATTCTGCAGTTAGTTTGACTGAGATCAGAAGTTGACTCATCTCCTCTCATTCCTTACACATAAAAACTGAAGTCCACCAGTGTAAATGAATACATAATGTTAAACTTAGATGAAGCCACTTTTTCCTCCTTCCTTGTTATGAAGATAGTGGGCCTTAAACATTCCTCACTGTGGCATTGCTGTCCCTTCACAATCCCTAAGGGTGAGACTTTAACGAAAGGTCAGACCTATCTCTCTTCACCCCCCCCCCCCCCTTACACATTGTGGTACAATAATGAGCAGTATTTTTGTTTTCTCTGCTAACAACATGACAGCGGTGGGTGGAGTGGAGGGAAATTAGGCCCTGCTGAAATGGAGAAGGCTACAGAGCCAGACATGAGACACAGTGTCTGTCTGGTGGTGAAAGCGGTTACAGCAGAAAAAAGAGTGCTAAAGTGACACACTCGAACAGTTCCTGATAGTAGGAGCCTCTTGTGCTGCAGGCGGCAGAGTACGGGAAGGTAATGTGATCACAGGGTTATCTAGAATTACCGGAGATGGTCAGAGAAGTGCACGCGAGAGTCCCTGTTTGAAACCACAACAGAGTATCAAAGCTGGTAGCATAGCATCCACCTGGAGCTTCTAATGACCTGAAGGATGCAATCTGCTGCTTATATTGGCAGTGGTCTTTACATGTGAGGAAAAGGCTTATTGAGAAAAGTTCATTTCAATTGTCAGACTATATTTTGACCACAGTGTGGTCATTTAGACATTTGCTTGGCAAGTGAAAGGTTACTGGTTCGATTACAGCCGGAGACACAAATCCCCTTTGGGGTTGCATCAGGAAGGGCATCCGGCAGAAGAACCTGCCAAATCAAACATGCGGAGCTACCCATCGTGACAAAGGAGGAGCTGGCAGTAGCTTTATTTTGACTATATTTGAAGTAAATTAAAGTGAATTTTGTGTTTGGGATCTTTTTATATATATAAAAAATATAAACTATATGATGTCGTGTCTCCAGGGCAGTTTTGTTCCATCCATCTTATGGATTCAATCTTACTGGAAGCATTTCAGAAGCAGTTGTAGTCTGTACTGTGTCTTTTATTTTGAAAATTGGCCAGATTCTCTCCCATCCTTGTGTCTGACTTCCTGCTGTCCTTACCTGGTCTGTGCAGCTTGATGCCAAAAAAAAAAAAAAAGATTTGGCACTATTTAAACAATGGCTTGTGGAGAACTCCTTCTGGGTCACTTCTGAAATGCGTCATGGCCAAACCCATCAAGTCGACTATCCAAATCACTTCTGGTCTGGGGCATTCAGGTGTTTGTTAACAAAATACCACAATCTTCCCAGGAGTGGATGTCCCAGCAAATTCCAAGGTCAGACCATGCAATGATGATAAATGTTCAAGTTCATGAAAGCATAATTGGAAAAAGACTGAACAAATATGGCTTGTTTGGAAGGGTTTCAAGAAAAAAGTCACTTTCTAAAAAGAACATGGCAGCACAGCTTAGATTTACAAAGTTGCACTTGAACAAACCACAAGACTTCTGCAGCAATGTCCTTTGCACAGACGAGACACATTTGGCAAAAGCCAAACACAGCATATCAGCCTGCACTCATTGAGGGACTCATTGAGTCGACCATGAACTCCTCTGTAGCCAAAGATCGGGAAATTGGGTCATGCAACGGGACACTGATCCCAAACACAGCAACAAATCTGCAACAGAATGGCTGAAAAGGAAAGGAATCAAGGTGCTGCAATGACCCAGTCAAAGTCCAGACCTGAACCTGACTGAAATGCTGTGGCAGGAAGTTAAGAGAGCTGTGCATAAATGAACTGAAGTGATGCTGTAAAGAAGAGTGGGCCAAAATTCCTCCACGGTGATGTGAGAGACTGATAAAGTCATACAGAAACAATTACTTCAAGTTATTGCTGTCAAAGGTGGATCTGCAAGTTATTGAATCGTGGGATGTAATTAGTTTTGCATAGAGCTGTATAAGAGTCCTGTGAAAAACCTTCATCGTATTAATATATTAGATATTAATGGCTCTGAAAACTCATTCAGGTGTTTTCACTCATGCTGATGATGAGGGTTAACGGAAAGACCTTTTCAGCAAGTCAGATGTGTACAAGTACAGGTTAATAATGAATATAACGTGGTACTACGCGTGCTGAATCTCTGGAATGACTTATCACGATGCCTAATTGAGACATCATTAATGCTGCTAGTTATTCTTGCAATGTGTCATGCCTACGTTTAACTTCTCAGCAGATAACTAAGTTTTACCCACGAGGGCTTCCATTTACTGAGCTCACTTTCAAAGTTCTGGTATTGTGCATGTTGGCTCACTGTCACCCTGTCAAGGCTCACTGGGACACTTGAATAGAACTGAGCCATTGTTAATGTGATTAGTGACAGCACTTCTCGTGGTATGACAAGTGAAAATGTCTGCTGTGAAAAAGCCTTTTACAGTGCCCAGGAACAGCTCAACAAATGGAATGAGCTGCTATTGTCATTAATTACACCTTTGTTTTTGTTTTGTTTTTTTGTTTTTACTGTGATGTCAAAATGTCTGCCGTGAAAAACGTTCTCTACAGACTGAAAAGACAATGTTCCAGTCTGAAGGCAGATTCATGAACACTACAGCTAATGTATAATTTCATCACTGCTTTATATGCTTTCCATTTAAGGCGTCTCATTGACTGACTGCTTATTTACTTTTCACCAGCATGCTATATGAGTATCAGCCTCAACAGCCTAACGCCACTTCCACAGCACTTTGACGTTGTTTGCAGGTAACTGTGCTGAATTGGGTGTGTGTCTATATCGTAGTTTCTTTGTTTAATTTCAGTCAGTGTGAGCAGATCAAAGTTTGCACCGTAGCTCAGCCTGTTATTATGCTGCATGTGGAATGTCTGGACTGCTGGGCTCCCCGCCCTGCGTCCCTCGGCCTGCCGGCGTAATGGGGTGTAAAGTAGATCGAGCTCGGAGTGCCGCTCTTGAGCCCGCAAACAGACAACGCCTCCCTCTTCCCCCCCTTTACTTCATTAATCTCCCCTTCACTCCCACTGAGGCAGCATGCAGCTTAGACACAAAACGATCTAAAAAAGCGATCCGATGCTGAACCACGGAGAGCCGGGACGAGCTATCAATCGTGCAGTCTTTCCGCAGTCCGCCCGGCGTCACACCAGGGGCACGGCTGCACTTTGTTGAAAGAAATTACTTCCTCCGCGATGCACATGTAGTGATTCATTGCACACGGACCGACGTATGAGAAGAGGAATTTATCAAACGCGTGCGCGGGGGTGTGTGTGTGTGATGCTGTGCTCAGTCTTTACATCAGAGTTGGGCTCACATCTAAACATGAAGATGGAAAGGAAGCTGATATTCTTTTATTTAAAAATGTTGATTTTATGTTGTTTACCTCGAATCCTAATAGATGAGACTCTAAGGAAATGGTTACTAGTGGTTTATTATACTTCCCCACATGACCCGAAGGGTTGCAGCACCTCTGACCAGTTCATGAAATTAGTTTATTTTATTTTTTAATCCCTTAGTTCTCTACTAACTAGCATACATAAGGGTTTATGACAGTTTAAGAGTATGCTGCTCATTAATGCATCAACTATGAAGTGATAATAGAAAACGTGTAGCCCGATTCTCGACACCTTAAAAGCACAGGTCGGTTCACGTGTCCGGTTGCTGCTCCTTCATTTGGATCTTTGCTGTGGCACGGAGGTGGAGGCACACAGTGCAGCATTACACACGAACAGTGGCTTTGTTCATTTTGCCACACTTATATAGTTGTCTGTTTAACTTCTGGACACTCAGTATGTTTCTTTCATCACCTTCTACTCTTCCACACACCTTTCAGTTTTTCACACGCAGAGAAACGTCCTCAGTGCTTCTGGCCAAGTTTGGAGTGTTATGATAACAGAGCTCTGGCACCAGGCATCAGAGAGTGCGTTTGCTCAAGAGGCTTCCTTAAACCAGCCTCTTGTCATTGTCTCGGTACCTTTAATACCCAGACATTAACTGTAAAAGCCGCTGAACTAAAGAGCTGTCGTGTAGAGATGAAAACTCAAACTAGAAAAGGTAGTCTCACACCGCAGCTAGATGTATTACTCCGAAGGATTTGCTGTGTGATGATTTTTTTTTTTTTTTTTTTTTTTGTATTTTTAATACATCTCACCAAATTCTGATAGATCAAAGACACCCTTAAACATAGTAAGGGGGCAGACCTGCTGTCACCATGCCAAAAGACTTTCATTGATCTGAGGAGCTTTTTTTGTGCAGTTTCTAATAATATAGACATGTGACTTTAAAAGGTGGGAAAAAAAGAAGGAAAGAAACCTGCAAAGAGCATTTTGACCACCTGGATCCTCTTTGATAGAAAAATTCACCTTCAGATATTCCTGAAGGTACACCAGCTGTTTCTTTTTTGTTTTGTTTGGGGGGGGGGAGTTAAATCAGCTTCTCACTCTGAGGGATGGGGGCCCTTCCAATCACAAGTCTGTCTCTGCTCAGTCCTGCTCTGCTTTGCCCCTTTTTTTTTTCTCTCGGACTTAGCAGCAGCTCACCTCAAGTTGCCGTTTCTTATCATTTGTATGAATTACCACTGATGCGCTTGAGCGGTGAGCAGACATTGGCACGGGGACGGAGAAGACAGGGCCTTGAGTGAGGCAAATGCCCTCATCTATCATCCCAATATAGAGCCCTCAGTGGAGCGCAACTATTGTCTGCAGCAGGCACACACCCAGGAATAGCAGATGGAGGGAGAGAGGGAGGACGGGGCGAGCTGATTTGTTTTCTGGGCTTTGTTTATCTGAATGTGTGTTTTTTGAAGTTGATTAAATCTCTACCACCTGTGTTTTTTTTGGGGGGGGGGGGGGTTTGGTGGTGTTTGAAGACAGTAATTGCAGATAATGTGTTTCTGCGCTGATCAGTGGACTGTAGAGATTGAGTACATCTGTGGTTTGCAAAACAAAAAAAAATACAACCTGGAATTTGACCAAATACTGAAGTTACATTAATTATTCAGTCCTGTGAGTTTCTATATAGATTTCAGCCGCACTAAACTTGTGATTATTGTTTCTAGGTGGCGTACATGAGGCTGTGAGATCACAGATCAGAGACCAGGCAGCCAGGACTTCACTCATCAGTCTTTGGTTGCAGCTTTCAAGAAGAACTGGAAAAGCCAAAAGCACATGTGCTCCATTTCTACAAGTTAAGATCCTGCACAGATTTCCAGTGTGCTGAGAGACTGGAGTTTACTGTGGCGGTGGTAGGGGATCGGGGTGGGACAAGCAGGCTGTAGCTTGTTAAGCAAGTCAAGTTGTGGTTTCTGGCTGCTTCTGTCGGACAGTTTTAATGCGCCAACATCTGCACACAGATTCATGTTGAAACGGGATGATGCCAGACTACATTTGTAGTTCCAATTATCTCGAAATGTATCACAATGGTACAAAAGCCTGTGTGTGTGAGTGTGTGTGTGTGTGTGTGTGTGTATATATATATATATATATATATATATATAATCTGTGCTCAGCAAGAAACGTGAATAAACAGTTGTGTTTAAAGAATTTTTTTTTTTCTGTCTCCTGGAGAGCACTGCTGGTTGATATGTGGGACATTGTTCTTGAGTTGGCTCTTGATGAAAGCTTATTATAGACGCACTTCAGCCCCAGGGTACAGCAGCGCATCTTACATTTGAGCGTAATTACAGCTCGTGGAGGTAGGTGATTTTTGTCTAGTTGTGGGTTTGTTTGTGCACGCCACTGATTGACGGAACTGTGTAACGTGCGTGGTATGAGGAATCGTTGTGAAAGGGGATGTTTATACTTTGAAAGTGAGCCTTTTCATTTGAAGTAATAGCTCAACTACCAGATGGATTGTAATGGAAATTCATGCAGTCATGATTTCCAACGGATAAATCTGTGATCCCACAGATGGCGTTGCTGTTTATAGTTTAGACTAAAATGTTTTACTATCACAAGGATTAGATATTTATGTTGAATTGTTCATGTAAGTGTTCCTTTGTTGCATCCACAACTTTGGTTTAAGATGACCAAATGCCTGCAAAACTAATAACACTCCCATAAGCCTAATCTGTCTTAACATGCTTTATTAAGATGGTGAACGCTGTCAGCGTGTTGCCGCAAACTGACTCAAGTTAAGATGCAATGTATGAGATTTATTTAATTAAAATAGAATTAAATGGGTATCTAAACATAAATGCCAAAGGTGGTTGATGTCAGGTGGATGAAAGATAGAGGAATAGTTAATATGACCCAGCTTTTACACACTGAAGGCAAACAGTATGAGACAGTGGGAAGGACGTCCCACTGGTTGCATTCATGTTCCTTTAGCAAGGGCACAAGGTTGCAAGAAATGAGGAGAGACAAGGGCATACCCTTAAATGGAGAGCAAAATCTTTGCTGGCAGAGGGGAGCCATAAAAAAAATTCTGTCAAAAAGTGATAACCACATTTACTTGCTATTTTTATCATTCATACGGTCAAGGCAGGAATATATTCCCCTTTAACTGAGCAGGGTATCTGGTGTCCGTGCTGACTGAGATGCCACAGGTGCCGTGGCTACCGCTGCACACCTGGCAAAGCAGCTGTGCCCCTAAAGTTGACAATATCCATATGGATGAGTTCTAAAAACAAATTCACCCACCATGCAGTTGTTATGAAGGGGGAAACTATCCATGGAAGCCAGAACAGTATTTTGTACTAGGTTGTAAACATGGTTTTTAATCCTGTAAAGTTGGGCATTTTAATATGATGGTCCATGGGGATTGACTCCCTTTGGAGCCAGCCTCAAGTGGCCAGTGGATGAACTGCAGTTTTTGGCACTTCAATGTTGGTTTTATTTTACTTTTCATCTCCTGAGGTTGCTGCTTGGCAATAAGTGATGAGTAGGAGGAACAAGCATATGTCTTGCATAGAGGGGGAAACCGTAGCTGGTGAAAGGTCAGCTGAAATAATGAGAAGAAGCTGATATTCAGCAATCCTTGAACTGAGCGGGACCCAGTTGTGATCCTATAGCGCAGTGGAAACTCTACCTACTTGATGAACTGACTTGGCCGCTGAAGAATATCCCATGTCTTTGCCCTGAACGACTCTTTGGGTCATCCTCCATTTGCACTGTGAATCACTGTCTGTTCAGTTGTGCAGGATTTGGCTGAATCTGGGCAGGGAATGTAGCCCTGTATAATTCAGAATTCATACTGCTACTTCCATCAGCAGTCACCTCATCAATAAACACTAGTGGCCCAGTTCCACTGGCTCATATATGCTCATATGATAACGCTGCCTCCACCATGTTTGACAGATGATGTGATATACTTTAGATCATGAGCTGCTTCTCTCCTCCTCCGTTCTTCTCTTTTCCTATCATTCTGCTACACGTTCATCCTGGTTTCATCTGTCCAAAGAAATTTTAGATATTTTCTGGCATGACAGGCATCAACATTGGGTTGGACCCCCTGTTGATCATTCCAATGAACAACCATGAAATTCAAGTCCAACGCTTGAAGATCTTGGATCTGCTTAATTTGTCATTGAATAACAAGTGAGCAGGCCTCACCTGGCCATGAAATTGTTTAGGAGTCAATTGTCCAGTTAATTTTGAGCCACTGACTCAAAATTAATTGGACTATGAATAAAAATGTCTAATTCCTGAACAGTTAATTCAATACTTTTGTTAAACCAGCTGAATTAAAGCTGAATCTCTTCACTTCAATCAGATCTTGATGGTTCGGTGCTGTACAAAGGAAAATGATTTAAAAAAAAAAAAAACTGTCGTGGTCCAAAAACATATGGACCTAACCGTATATCCCCTCTTCTGTAATGTCAGTCAACAGTATCTTTCACTTGGCTGTCACTTCGACTGCTTGCCTCAAAGCTGACATCAGTTTAACTGATGCAACCACTCTGTGTTGCCGGCACTTATTTTACCTGCCACTGAATCTCATTTCATGGCCATTCTTGGCCACATCACTGTGTTGTTTTTTTTTCCCCCGTAGAAGAAAAGCGATTTAATAATTTCATACTTTGAATTCATATTTTCAACTGTAGTATAGAAAGCATGTATCGGTGTCACATTTGCATGCTTTAACTTCTCCATCAAGAGAGGAATATATATAATATATACACACACATATTCTGTTTATCAGACAAACTGCAGAGGCCAGCCAGATGAGTAAAGCAAAATGATCTATTACAGATTACCACTGGAGCATGTGATGCACACACCTCCACTTCACGGCTCATGAACACGGCACCCAGTGTGCATAGGTTATCTCTGACCAACAGTGCAGCATAATATCTGCCTGCATGTCTATTTTTACAGGCTCCTACTAAGGACAAGGGGACTTTTTTCTTCACCCTCCCCCCCCCCCCCCCAACTGCATGCCTGGATCTGCTTAATGCTGATGCGGCAAGTGACAATTACTTTTAAATATACAAAGAAGTATTGTGCCCACCGAGGCGGCAAAGCAGAGAGTGAATTGGCTAATCAAATACATCCAACACTGAACCGTCAAGGGGTTCTCATTTCCTTTCTGCCCTTTCCCCACAAGTGCAAATGAAGTAGGCTCTAAATAACCCATTTGTTTCAAGCCCGCTGAGCAGACGGAGCTACTCCACATTACTGGCTACTGCTGCTGTTTTGAACACGCCAACAGACACAGTCACCCAGAAGCCTCGAGGAGTCGCAGCCGCTCTTCATACCCCCCTTGATAATAAACAATAGAAGTGTCAAATTAAAAGTTTTTTGGCCAGTAGACCACCGTCTGTTGACACTGTGCGGCTCATTAGCCTTTTCAGACAGTTATCCTATGAATAATATCAGCCTGAACAAAGGTCTGCTACATATTCTGCCTAATTAATTACATGTCCACGTTGGAAGGCAGTTTTATGCTTGCTCTTCTTTTAAGTGTGCAGCAGATTTAAGGAAGAAAAGAAGATGATACTCAACCGCAGCTGGCGAGGATTCTCAGAGACTGACACTGTTGTGCGTCGTTCCAGACTCCTGTTGGTGCAGAATTTTCCCGTGGGATAGTTCTGGCTCGTTGCACAGATATCATTGTCATTATTACAGCCCAACTGATATTACTGGCCAGCATGTTGGCCTGTATGCTATCCAATATGTGCCAGTGTGATGCTTTCAGTTTCTTTGGAGGGATTAAGAGTCAGTGGTGTCTCATGGTAATTTATTGATCAGTTTGCAAAATACTTTGCTGGAAATATTCATGGATTGGCCTTGCTCTGTAACAGTGTTTCAGTGGGTGATATCCACCATTTCCCATCAGAACTTTGCACTATAACCACCTGTCACTGGTTTTAATCTAAAGCAGAATTCTACATCAGCATCAGGACTGCGGGAAAAACTGATACACAGAGTATCGCGATATTTTGCGTGGTGATATTGGATCGATACTGGGACACCAAATATCAAAGTACTATGAAAAAGAGGGCTCATGTCATGCACCACCATTCTGAGATAGCGTTGGCCTAGCAAACTTGCATTAAATTAGTTCAATAGAAAAACGGTCCACCACTGGACACACTTAGCTTGACAAAGACACCTCCTTATTCAGAGCAAGCTAATGGCTCAGTAACACGAGCACAAATACGACAGTGACCTCCTTGGAGACTCGGTGGCTGCCTGGTGAATGTGTTGAATTTTTTCACATTCTGCAACTCACTGCAACTTGTGGTGACTAAATGGTTGCCCAGAGCTTAAGTGTGTTGCACACTCACGACCGCTTTTGATCACAAGATGATTGCACAGGTTGCCTGATAGGAGGCAACCTTTCTGCAAACAGTCACAGTCTGACTTGGACTGACTGCAATCATTTTCAGAGAGACTGTCAAAGGTTTTGTGGACAGCACAAAACCTTTGTGCTGTCTTTGTAGACAGCAACAGATATGTGATTTTTGATGATGTATCACAGTTAATTGCTGTATTATCAGAAACCGATTGCATGCAATTGCCAACTTGGCCCCATTCAATCACAGACTGATGGCCACCTTTATGGCAGGTTTAAGTGATCGTGTTGGCATGCATGACAATCTCATTTTGCAGCAAAAAAAAAGGCTGAAGTGAGATAACATTATCTTATTGCATAAAACAGATACTGACAAAGTTTAACTTTGAGGACACAAAATGATCATCTGCATATCAATAAATACAAGTCCTTTTAACATTTTATCAACTGTAAGATGACTCAAATACCTCTTGGCTGCGTGTTTTGGAACTTTGCTTGGACACAGAAATCATCTGACTTCTTTTACTTATGTACTGTGGCAAAAGTACACACATTTGTCACTTAAGTAGAAGTACAGATGCTTGTGTTAAAACACTGGTAAAAGTTGAAGTACTGATTCAATTTATTTTCAAAACTAAACATAATAGTGAAAGTATAGTACAGGCTCTGAAATGTACTCAAAGTATAGAAGTTAAAAGTCACTTTTTAGAGGACACGTCCACCAGCTATCTTTGTGCAAAGCTAACTGAACCTCGTGACCTGCTAATATAATGATTAAAATAATATTAAGGGTCCCGTCCACTCTTTCTTACATCTTTCGCCCTCTCTGAGAATGAACCTACCTACCTGGGAACCTTTAGCTAGCAGACACATTGTGCAGAAACAGTTTGTGTGCATGCTGTTTGAGCTGTTTGGAGTGTAGCATTTGAAATTACCTGCCACTTAAAAAAATGTTACTCATATACGCTCGCCTCTCTTCAGTAGCGCGAGCTAGATGCTGAAGACCTGCAACTACAACTTATTGACAAATGCTCTTTGAATGCTATTCTGGATCTTTCATCTCTACTAATTTTCAATCAGTCGTGTGCAATAAGCACCAATGATGAATACATCATGAATAATCAATTTAATGTCAGGAATGGGTGCAGTGATGTGAAATAATCAGTAACTCCCCTCAGATGCATTAAACCTAAAGTAACATATAGAGAGTAAAAAAAAAAGTTGCCAGAAAAATAAATACTCAAGCACAGATGCCTGAATATTCTGCTTTACTACAGAAACAAAGTATTTGTACTTCGTTACTTCCCAACTCAACTTATACAAATATCAAGTCATATGTAACTGACTGTGAAGTCAGTAACTTGTGTGTCCTGTCCACAAAACTAAAACGGATTATTTCAGTGAGTAATTACCCTGTTGTAAATGAACAGTCAGTAACAGGCAGCTGGCTGCGTTAGTGTTCCTTGTGAGTGATGAAGCATGGCACAAGCAGCACATGATGTTATTATGTGGAATTTAAAAAAAAAAAAAATTTTTATGAACCTCTCTCAAATATGTCCACACTCTACGGCTGTGATTATTTTCAGGGTGCCAGACTCAGCTAGAAGTAATATTAAACTAAACTGAAGCTGTGAATCTGCAGGCGTTCCAGTGGTTTGGTCAGGCTATGTTTCCCGCAGCAGGGAGACTAGAGAACAGGCATCCTCACAATGTGTTTTTAACCCCTGGAAATGCTAATATTATATAGGCACGTCAACCTGAGGTTGGTGCTAGAGAAGAAGTCTGGGGATCACTAATTAGGGTGACGATTCAGCAAAGTCACTGGTGTTCGTCCCACGGGAATTTTCAAATACTTAGACTGGCACTAAGCAGTACGACCTGATACATTTCTTCACCAAGAACTGCTCCACCCATCTGAAATAAATGTCCAGTAAAATGACACGTGACATCACCCGTATGGAATGATCAAGTCTGCAAACG
Source organism: Cichlasoma orientale (assembly GCA_034780415.1). NCBI lineage: Eukaryota > Metazoa > Chordata > Actinopteri > Cichliformes > Cichlidae > Cichlasoma > Cichlasoma orientale. The sequence goes on from JAVDPK010037946.1 coordinate 13,514, forward strand.
ACACCGTATGAATTTCAAATTGGATTTTCCATCTCTGTGCCTTTGCTAATGTGTGTTGATATTATTTTCGGCTTAAGCGAGACAGCGATGTGTGAGATTACAGCATGAGTAGTGTAAAAAAAAAAAAGAGAGAGCGAGATCCTTTTGGGAGAGGTCAAGCCATAAAGCTTGTCTCATCTCTGAGAGGAAATGAGGCATTAGATTGAGTTCCCGTTTTAGTCACCCAATCCTAATGGGTCATCTATCCTGAGAATCTTGGAGTTGTTCTGCCAAAGAGGGATCACACAAGCTTTGCTCTTCCCTTTTTTTTCCATAAGTCACTCTGAAGAGGACCAAATAAAGACAAAAACATCTTGAAACAGTCAAGTTGTGTCCATTCACAGTTTTCACAGGATTCCAACGGCATTATGATTGTTAATGGATTTGAGAATATAGCACAAATACAGAATTTGACCCTATGCCACCCACTCGATCAGCCGTCCTGTGCAAACTTAGATTCATATATATTGTATATACATTACTGTCTTGAGCCACCCTTTATTGCTTTATAATTTCCAAGGAAAATGGGAAATAGGTGCAGTGATTAATTGAAACATGCACAAACATACATAGAAATACAGCATATAAGGCAAAAAGAGAGTCTGTACGATTCTAATGAGCCTGAAAGTCAATACTTGGTGTGACCACCTTTATTCTTCTACACAGCCTGAACTCTCTGAGGCAGCTTTCTTGTACTTTCTCTGAGTAGTCTTCAGGAACAGTTCTCCAGGCTTCTTGAAGGACATTCAAAGTTCTTCTTTGGATGTTTCTGCTTTTTGTTCTGTTTGGTCAAGATGATCTCACGCTGCTTCAATGATGTTGAGGTCTGGGGTCCTTGGAGGCCAATCCATGACTGATGGGGTTCCATTGTGTGTTTTTCTATCTAGGTATGCTTTTTGAGATTACTGTCATACTGAAAAATAAAGCTGCTGCCAATCATATGCTTTTCAGATGGCATTGCATGGTGGATCAAAATCTGACCATACTTTTCTGTGTTCATAATTCCATCAAATTTGAGAAGATCCCCAACACCACTGACTGAAATGCAGCCGCAAACCATGACAGAGCCTCCACTATGGTTTAGAGATGGCTGTAGACACTGTTGTACTCTCTCCTGATCTCCTTTATACATGTTGATGACAATTTGAACCAAAAATGTCAAATTCAGATTCATCACTCCATCAGACCAGTTGTCACTGGTTTTCGGTCCAGTTCTTGTAATGTGGCATACCTCAGCCTTTTCTCCCTGTTTCCCTTCCTTAATAATGGCTCCTTGACAGCCGCCCTTCCACTGAGACCATTTCTGATGAGGCTTTGGTGAAAGTAGATGGCTCAACTGAAGGGTCAAAGGCATCTCTTAGGTCCTGTGTCAGGTCTTTGCTGGATTTTTTCCTATTCCTTAAGGACATGACTTTCAGATACTGTTCATCTGCTGCAGGTATTTTTTATTTTATTTTTTTAGGCCTGCCACTTTTCCAGTTTCCTCTCTTTTTTAAGGAGTTACTTTACACCGTATGCCAATTTATCAGCTAACAGCTTTTTGAGAATCATCTTGTTGGTATAAAAATATTATTTTATGCCTGTCAAACTGTGTTGTCTTTGGCATTTTTAGTAAATTCAGCTAAAGAAATGGGAACAAATGATGTGTTTTTCTGACAGGCTGCTAGTAACAAAGCACCTGGATACAACAGATTATTTTCTAATTTGTCTGCGCAGGCACGAGTCATCCCTTGACTTAGGTGCCCTTTTATGCTTGAATGAGTCATAGATCAATAGTAAGTGTAATAACAAACAAACAAAGAACATTCCTCTGAAAATTGTCAGGTATAAGACTGGATTAAAAAATGAGTGAAAAAGCAAGGAAACACTTTGAAATGAGAGGTGGCTCAAGACTTCTGCACAGTGCTGTATCCCTTTGACAAAGAGAGTTACAAAAAAACAAGACAAACCAATTTATTTATATACCCCAGTATCATACGTACAAGTTCAAAGGATTTTATAAACATAAAAACATGTTTCGAAGTTTGGAGACTTGAAAGACAAAACCCAATTCTTCTCTGTGAGCAATACTAATACTGGCTGTCCCTTTGGCAGTAATATGGTCCATCAATGCCTTTACATACAAGTAAGAGCATTTTAAAACAATTTCTGGATGCCAGTGATACACTATGGTAGCTTGTTACCGCTACAAAAATAAATAAATAAATAAATGGCCACCTGTAACTGGAAATTTTGAGAAAAATAACCCAAAATTTTTGCGTCAATAACTTTTAAATTTTGACTTAACGCTGCCAGTCAGGAAGCTCCGTGATCCGTACATCATTTCCTTGTTAACCAGAAGCAGGAAGCTGAAGGTATCAGCTGTCCAACAGATGGACATGAAAACACTGATTCCTTACCTTTTATTCAGCTGGTTTTTGCTAGAACACATTTTGACTGTTGACAGTCTAAATGATGCAGACAATTTGTTCACATTTGCTAGCTACTAGCTCACTGATACTGTCGTTACCCTATTTTGAGTGTGCACGTACTGGCAGCAAGGAAATGACCTCTTTCTCTGAGCTTCCTGATTGGCAATGCTAAGTTGAAATTTTGAGTTATTAACACAAACATTTGTGATATGTAACTCGAAATTTCGAGTTAAGAGGTTTTTTTGGTGGCGGAAACAAGCTTCCATATATCCACTCTTGGTTAGTTTTAGTTAATAACCTTACAACAGCATTGGTCCATCTTTGCTGAGATGGAGCGGGTTTTAGTGTCAGTTGAAGTTTGCTTGAGCCTTCATTGGTTCTGAATGCCATTTATAGCACCTGTTAGGTAGTGTGGTGACTGATTTTCCTCTTATCAAGCTACCAAGAGGTTGACTCTTACCAATTAGAGTAAAGAGGACAACGTCATTTTTCCAGTATTTTGGTTTCTGACCCAATACCTGCTAGACCTTTAGTCTCAGCTCTGCTATGTGTTTGTCTTAGCATCTTAGCATGCTAATTCATGGTTCTCAAATAATTATTAACTGTCACTGTGAGCATGTCAGTATGCTTATGGCAGAGGTTAGCTCCAAACACTGCTGCACTCAAGTAATGACCACAAAGAGCCACTAGCATGGCCGTAGTCTCAGTCTTAGTTGTTTCGCTGTGATCCTAATTCCAAAGTCAAACTGTCTTTCCCTCTAGCTTTCCTGACCCCATAAATATAAGCCACCCAATCCCCTCCACCCACACTTCTCCCTCTGCAAATTCCCCTTCTCTGTGATCTAATCAGACCGTGGGGCATATCCATGACTCTTCAGGGGCTCATTAGTTTGTCCATCGGTCTCAGCAAGCTTCAGTGGTAACCTTGGAGCGAGCCTACACCAAGCCTTAAAGCAGGCGAAGGCCACATAGTCAACATGCTCCTGGGGAAGAAGGATGCAGCGGCTTCAGCAAGCATGAGGCAAAAAATAAAAACGTCTCAAAACAGACAAACAGAGAGCACTTTCGGAAGTTATAATGCTTGTGACAGCACAATGACAAACAGAAAAGTGCTTACTGTCATGAGTGGTGGGCCAAGAGTGAGAATAAAGTAGTGAGAATGAAACTTATCAAATGCATCAGCAATATTTCAAGCTGTTCGGGGTTCCAGGATACACACTTATATTCAGCCATAATGCAAAACCTCATTTCTAACCTTGGAAAGTAAGTGAGGTGGTAGGTGGCAGACAGATACGGATTGAGCTGAAAGCTGTGGTCTGACAGGCAGGAGACATTTTGAGCTGACAGCTGGCAGAGGAGATGGAAGCCCCGCTGGAAGTGGGGTGTTAGGATGCTGCTTCTGCCGCCGCTGCAGCTTGATATCTCCTCCAGCTCGAGGGAAGATAAATCGGCTGTTGCGTCTCAGTTTGGAGACAGAGGAGCTTTTGCCTCGCTGTCGGGGGGCAAAATGCTTATCAGTGGTTATGTTCAGAATGTATTATGGGAAAATAAGCAGTTAAGTTTCCTGTTGTTGCTAATCTGCACTCCAGGGGAAGCATAGCGTGCTCTAAAATTCAAATTCAAAATAAACAGGTTTTGTTTAGCAGGTAGATATGGGTATGAAATCAAGTGCTCACATAGAGGAAAGATGAATAGGACCTTCTTTTAGGGGTAGCCAGCAGTTGATGATGCAATATTGTCCCAGACAGATTATAGACTTTTGCTCTAAATTGAGATATTTTATGTAATTTATGACCCATGAATGAGATAACAGCTATATGAACTGGAGGGAGGACCTGAATGAAGGATGTGCAGAAGAGGGAGGGATAATAATGACAGAACAATCTGTCAGACCTAAGACAAACACTCCAATCTGCCCCAACATTTGATCTTATTTTCTTTTTTGTAATATTAAACAACAAATAAGTTGTGCTTGTGTGTTCATAATTCTAATTATCCTCTGTGATGCTGAGATCAAAACAGAAAGCAATGCAAAGGTTTACCTCGCATAATTGTTTTAGTAGGCTACCAACTGTATCAACTTTTACCCTATAAAATAAAAACATGCTGGAAATCAGTCCAAGAACTTCATTTGATTTGTATCCAACTTGCAGTTGGATGCTCCAATTGTTAATGCTAACATCCTAAACACAAATACAGACCTGCAGGAACGGCGTATTTTTGTAGGCCCGCCTGAAAGTCAGCATTGCCCCGATTCCCTTGCCAGTGAGGTTTTTCCTATTGGCCTTTTGGGCAACTGCAGAAAATAAGCCCTGGCAAGCAAAGGTTTACTATACTTAGTTTTGTTCTGCCAGATAGTCTCCACAACTAATGCACCTTTTATGAATTTTCAAAAACCCATTAAAAAAAAAACCTTGATTATTTTATGTCTGTGACAGCAGATGATTAATCCTGGTCTTAAAGTTAAAACATGTACCTTGACTCTTCCAGCTGAAGAGTCAGGAACATCAAAGATGTTCTAATTTGTCCCTAGAGAAACGATTAAGTTCATCGGAATTCCGCCCAATAGTTCTGCAGACGTTTCAATGAAAACCAAAGCCGTCAACCTACTAGTTGAGATATTTCAGCCTTGACTAAAGTCCTGAACACGTAAAAAAAATAAATAAATAAATAAAAACTGTAGACAAAATTGAAGCATTCATCTTTCCAGCATTTCTAGGACACCAGAAAATCTGTAGCCAAGGAGAGAAGAAGAGAATAGGGCACACGCACAAAATTGCAATATTGCTCAGCACATTTCTCTGCTGTCCTCCCCCTCTTTTTCTCCAGGAGTTTGGGCTGATTGTAGCCTCGGGATAAAGAGGGCTTCTGTTTGTTTGGCGGACCTGACCTCTGAAACCCTGCAGCAACACATCCGTCACTTGATAAACCCAAGAAAAGTGGAAACCTGGAACCAAAGCGAATAATAGGCAGAGACACATTCCCACTGGCCAACCAGGATGGTCTCCACGGTTTGTGTGTGTGTGTGTGTGTGTGCCTTCATGCCAGTTTGTGTGTTACCCATTGCCTCTTGCCAAAGAGAAGCCTTTTGTCTGTTCCAATATATTTCCATGAATCTATCTTTAGATGGGATTCAGCTTGATGAGTCCAGTTTTCTGAATGGTTCCAGGGCTATGCACATTATGAGCCTCTTGAGGCATTGATGTTTTGAGGTACGAGAGTCCCATTTCCTGGTACCTCTCCCAAATTATAGTACCTTCCACATGAAGGTGTCCCTAGGCAGCCTGTTACATTAGACAGAAGGCTTTATTCAGTGGAGTGTTTATTGCTGAGACAGAACAAAGACCCTTGCTATCCCACCGAGTTGGAGGGGAGGACGGTTTGACAAGTTGAGAGAGTCATCTCATTTCCTTTCTGTCAAAATGTCCCTTCATTTTTCTCTTGCAACACTTTTAGTACAACCCAGAGAGAAAAGGTGAGTGTAATATTTCTTTACATTTATTTTGTCTTCTTTCAGCATTGGAGTGGCGATAGAAGCTCAAGTGAAAGACCTTGAAATCAAAGGGGATCTATAGAATCTGAATTAACTAGTGCTTTCAAAAGTTTTTAGTAATGGTTAAGAATGAAGGCTGCTTCACTCGAAGGAATGTTTTTTTTCCTCCTTCAAGTAATTCCTCAATCATGAGGAAAAACAATTCCTGTCACACTTTGCATACGGAGCATATCCTTGCATTGTTCTTTCAAAGAAAAAAAAAAAAAAAGAAAAGCTGCATGTTGGACCTGCTTGTCTCCACTGCTTCTCATCTATAAGAGAGCCCCGTCCTCGCCGTGCCTCTGGCTGGGGATCTTGCAACGCATTGTGTCGACTGTAATAGCTTCTGTAACAAAGTTAAGAAATGATTCACTTCAATTTGCTGAAGGCTACCTGCGTTGCACTGTGCTCTGCCGTGCGCAGTGAATGAATCACGGCCACGATACACAGCATTTAATGTAATTTTTGTAGAGGAAAGAGGGAGGGGGAGAGGTTTTATACCTACTTTAATTGGAGTGCACGTTATTATCCGGAGCAGTTAGCAGGGACATTTTCAACAGTGATGGCTTTATAATTATCGTACAGTAGGTTTGACTGTCACCCTTGGCAGTACCGTACTGTGGCCTCTGCACACATTTTAGCACACTGACAAATCAAACAATAGTGTCAATCCTTATCCACATCAAGCAGAAAAGGACAATCAATTCATAGGGATCTAGTGTAGTAAATGTTTTCATTTTTCCTGCATTCGGTTACAAACAAGTAATTTTACTTAATCTTGATCAAATCCTAGCTCAGTTTTAATAGGGTCGAAACCTTGTAATATTAAAAACCATGTTGCTCTAAGATTAATGGAAAGGAGTTTATCTCTGAAAAGACCTGTAGTTACAAGATTCACTATTCTGCCAGTGGAAACGCTTCTGTGCAACTCTGACTGACCTTTGTGAAGAAATAACCCAGATGATATTACCAGCTCTGTTGTGGTACCACAGATATCATCCAAAATGACTCATATTTAATTCCCAAGCTGTATACTACTGCTTTGTAGCGCTACATGGTATCACTGTACTGCCCCCTCTTGCACATAGCTAATGCATATTAGCTATGTGCAGGTGTGGCTGCACCTTGTTAACCAAGCACTACACCCATTCACTCCACTTCAGCCTTCAAAAGAAAAACCAAGATGGCACTGCTAATGCAAGATTTATACTTCTTTGTTAAATCCAAGCTGCTGGCATGTTGTAACCCTTCTGAAACCCTCTGCTGTAACGTACACTATAATTTGACGCGCATCACCCTAGAAATATAACTACACGTGGCATCAGCGCAGCCTGCAATTACTGTGATTGGCCTGTTCAGTGGTGTCTTTTTTTTTTCCCACTGCCTGCTACTTCTTCTGCCGTTATTTTTCAAATCGAGTGGAGACGCCGGATAAAGCCGAAGAGAGAAACCCCGCTGCCAAACGCAGCTCAATGCAGGTACGTGACGCACAAGTATAAATGCTGGGAATGATTGTACTGCAGTTAGCAACAAGAAAAGAGTCAAACCTAGTAGCCCAATGTGTACATTGACTCTTACTTTGTTTAACATAAATTACAATACCAAATTGCACACTTCCAATCCCTACAAGGACATACAATGTATGTGTCATCCACTTGAGTATGCTACATCATAGGCTCTTCAATGCAGAAGTATAAATTAAGCTTAAAACTTGATGATTCAGGAACCAAAAGCTGAGGTTACAGTGCCTGTGTCCATCTTTTACATAATATCTAGCTGTGGTGAGAATAAAGAACCGAATGGCTGTACATGTTTGAGCAGTGTGTCTCGATGCCCTTGAAAGATAATGACATTTAGATTAACCATGAGGAACTGCCCAAGACCGGGTCTACAAAGGAGGTTTAGCTAATAAAGCAGGAGTACTCAGAAATAGAATTACATGTAGCTGACCAGTGTTTTTACAGCAGAGAACAAATACATAGTGTGCTTATGTTGGGAAAACTAGACTTTCACATGTATAGCACAATTGGAATATCACACAGCTTCTTTAGGCAGCTTTTGATTAACTAAAACCAAGATATTCATTCATTTTAACCTGTCTCTTGCATGTTCAGGGGAATATATGAGCGACACTATGCAACTTTTGGTCTGCGTAATTGGTATAAATATCGTCCTGGTAGAGGAAAGTAAGTTGAACCCATAATCAGCTCTTTTGGAGTTTAATTCCTGGGAACATTTCAAAAGAGCAGTTTGAACTCAAGCTTAATGTGCAGCTTTTGTCTGTGAGCCATGCATCTCTCTGTTGTTTTCACACGACTAAATGATGCCTCTCAGGGATGTCAGCGTCTCAAGCAGGGGATGTTATTACAGCAGCCCTTTTCCTCTGATCTTCCCCTGTCTGTGCTTGTTATCCAATAGCTCCTTTATCACTTGAACAGCCCCATCATCATAGTTCAGAGTCGCTGCAGAGGGGAGCAGCAGGCCTTGAGGACTGGGCTTATGTCACAAGGTTGCAGAGCTTATAGGGAGCTGTGTGTACGTCTTCATCAATGCTCATGGTGAAAGTGTAGCTCCTACTTAACGATGCTGACTAACTGGCCAATAGGGCGGATGATGTGGTTACAGAGTGTGTGCATGCCCAGTCGATCTGTTGTCATTAACATTTTACACTCCTCTTTGTAACGTCAGTGTAGCACCGCGTTATTGCCTGCGGCCTTGGCCTCCCCACAACCCTGCCAGCCTTGTTCAGGATCACTGCTGATGAAAGGAAAATGTTTGAAAACTCCCTTAATGGGAACAGTGAGGAAGAAGCGTTTCATTTTTCCTCAACAGCTGTCTGTTTGACTTTGCACCCCTCACACACACACACACACACACACACACACAAACACACATGCACGCACACATACACACAGAGCCACACCTTTCTTGTCTCTCTCACTAATTAAAGATGGAATTTACCTGATGTCTGCGAAGGTAAATTAGCTCACAGTTTGCAGTTCTTGACTTTCAAGTTGCTTTATAAGGTGTGTACATGGCTGCATAGTTATTAAAATACCATCATTATATTATCATATAGCACAAATAAGTTTTAAGATTTTAATGAGGTCCTCTCAAGCTTTAAGAAGTGACTGATCTTGCTGTAAGCAGATGCAACACAAACTTGTCACCAAAATCAGAATAGAATTGTTTTATTACAGACGCTCAATTGATATATAAAAGTAAAAGGTAGAAAAAGTAAATGTTCTATATAAAGAAAACTAAGGCGTCAGATGTTAAATTAAAAGTCCAACAATACTATGTACAATATTAACAAGATATTACAAGTGAAGATAGTCCAGGTGTCATAAGGAGGAGTCGTAAAGTTTGATGGCCACAGGCAGGATTGACTTCCTGTGACATTCTGTGGCGCATCATGGTGGAATGAGTCTTTTGCATTAGATGGAGAAGGTGTGAAGGATTGTCCAATACTGACAGTAGGTTGGACAGCATCCTCCTTTCTGAAACCTCTCTCAGAGAATCAAGCTCTACACCCACCTTCAGCTTACTGTCTGCTGGTATTCACAACCCCCTGCTGCCCCAGCAGACCACAGACTAGAGGATGGCACTGGCCTCCACAGACTCATGAAACATTGTGAGCATCGTCCTGCGGATGTTAAAATAGAGACGGCTTTGGTCCTTCAGCTTGGCCACTGGTGTTTTGGTTGTCCTCATGTCCACAGCCAGTTCCTTACTCTTTGCCATGTTGAGCCACAGATAGTTTTGCTCGCACCACATAACAAAGCTGTCCCCCACAGCCCCTGTACTCTTTCTCATCATCCTCCCTGATACATCCTACTACTGCAGAGACATAAGAAAACTGATGACGGTGGCTCGTCTGTGCAGTAGCTGAAGTCCGTGGTATATAGAGTGAAGAGAAAGGGAGAGATGACAGCCCCCTGCAGGGCTCCTGTGTTGCTGACCGCACTGTCTGGCACACAATGTTACAGGTGCACATACCGGTCCGCTAGTCAGGCAGCCAACTATTGAGGTCACTAGAGGCATCCACCTGCATCACTGTCAGTTTATTCCACTAGAGCTGGCCTGATGGTGTTGAAGACACTGGAGATGTAAATAAAACATGACTTCCATAGTGCTCGCTGAGTTATCCAGGGTGTAGACACACCCACAAGCATGTAGGCAAAGTGGAGGGGGTCTATCAGTGGGCTAACCATGGGCCGGAGCTGGTCTAGAATGAGTCTCTCCAGGGTCTTCATGATGAGAGTACCATGGATCTGTAGTCCTTAGGACCACTGGGCCATGATGTTTTCTGCACAGGCATGAGGCCTGACCTCTTCCACAGCACGGGGACCCATTACAGATTCAGGCTCATCCCACTTAGCTGTTGGTCACAAGCTTTGAGAACCCTGAGGCTCGAGCCATCACGGCCTGTGGACTTGCCTGAGGCCCCGTTTACGCAAGAACGTTTTCAGTGGAAACTGTGCTGTTTTGCTGTTTTCGTTTTCTAAAAGTAACTCATTCAGATGGAAACGTTTCAGAAACGATCTCCATTTAGACGGAAACGCAAGATCTTGAAAACGCTGTTGTTCCCATTGCTAGGGCACAAGTTGGTGGTGTGGATACAGGAATCGCAACCATAGTGCACATGTGCCAGTGCCCCCGTTTTCAAAAAGTAGTTTTTTGTCCGTTTACACGGAAATGGAGACCGGAACATTTCAAAAATGGAGCCTGTTTTCCAAAGGTATTGTTTTCACGCCATTTTCGTGTAAACGGGAGACCGAAACATATCAAAACTTCACCCTTTTCATCTGAAAATGTTCTCGTGTAAATGGAGCCTGAGTGGAGTCTCATCAGCTGTCTCCTGATTTGGTCAAGAGTGAAGATGACTGGAGTGGGAAGAGTGGAGGTGCCCTGATGAAGAGTCTGGAGAGTGCAGTGAACCTGGGAGCCAAGGGTGGAGGTGTGAAATGGGCTTTCACGGGAGGCTGAAGGACTGTGAGGAGGGGGATGGTGGGTGCAGGCTTCAATTCCACGGCTGTTGGATCGTCTTGCACTAGAGATGGTCTTCATGCCGTTCAAGACCTTCCTCATGTTTTTCTGCTGGAGTTTTCACTCCTGCTTCCTCCTGTATTTACCTTTGGCCTCCTTCATTGATCCCTTCAGTTCCCTTTGAACTGTTCTCACCTCCTCCCTCTTGCCAGCTCTGAAGGCCGCCTTCTTCCTGTTGGAAATGGTCATAAATGGTTGCAGGGGTGAAAGACATTCAGATCCTGCTCAAAAGTTGCGACATGTTGGTCTACAATTACAAATTTGTAGCTTCAAACGTATTTCATTAAACTGAGTTTTTGGGTCGCATGCAGGAGCAAAACTTATCACATCGTGTCTCATGACACAATTTAATTTCCTGCTGAATGTCACGTTCGCCAGCTTGTTACACTCTGGGAACGAGGTGCACTTTGGGACACGGATTGTAAATCGAAGCATGCTGAAATTAACTGCAACATGTCACTAAATTTGAATTCAATATTCATGTTAAGCTATTGACATTCAAATTTAGATTTGACTGTTTAATTTTTGTAGCAGTTAGGTTTAAACTTAACATTTATATTATGTAACAACTTTGTAAATACTGCTGTAAATCTAGGAAAAATGACTTGAAAAATTCCATACCATTTTTTTTTTAAATAATATTTGGAGCTAAATGTGGTCAAAGCATTTGAGTTCATTTCATTATGTTTTTATCTGTAATCAACAATCTAGTGTTGAGCAGCTGTTGGAGCTTTTTTGATGGAAGCAGCTTCCCGTCTCAGACAAAAATGATGTTCTGATTGGATGTGAGAATGGAATGAAACAATACATCTACAGTAATGTATGTTTCAAAAGTAGCACTATTAATCCATTCATGCAAAAGCCGCATACGGATGAAGGTCTGTGTTAGATCTAAAAGGAGAAGTTAATTTGACCTTTTTATAACATAGCAGCTTAGTCTTTATCCGTTTGTTAAAAACGGATCATGTTTAAAATCTGATGGATATGTCTGGTGCAGTAACTGTATTGATTATTGTCCTGGTTAAATAAATAAATAAATAAATGCACAGCTATCAGTTCTCAGCTCTTTTTTTGCGGTCACAGTTTTTTAATGGGGACATTCCCGGGAGAAGAAGCAGAAAGTGACATTATTGCGTTACTACACTTCAGGAAGCCAGCGTGCTTTTTTTTTTGTAGCCTCATTACTTGTGAATATAAAAGACTAAAGGGACAAAGTGGGTCTTCAGAAAGCCAGGAGATCTTTATCAGATGACTGTGAGTCACATCTTAAACTCAATGTGACCTGGCTGGATTGGAGCTGAGAGGAAAAAAAAATTACCATTAACACGGAGCTCGCCTCATTTCATTAATTTACATATTCTCCATCAAATCAAAGAGATATTTGTGGTGTAACAATGCCCTGCAGACACTTCAGTACTTTATCTGCTTTGGCTGCAATCCACATATTTCTGATTTATAAGGATTCATCTGAAATAAATGAATCTTTGACAAAGTGTGTCTCTGCGGAGCGAGGAGAAAATAGAAGTGGAGGGAAAGCTGGGGGTGGGGGGTGGGGGGGTTCTCAGCTCCTCCAATCTGACAACTAAGAAGGCCGTGACTTCATCACATACCTTAATAGTTACTGAACTCACGCCTCTTTAGACTGCCCGCTCAGTGACGTCCAAACTGGAGGACCAGTTTGTCACATCAAGTATTCTGTTCGTTTTTATCCTCACATTGTTAAAGGGATTTGTGAGGGAGTGCTGGATTAATCCTTCTTGAGCTGTGCTTTTTGTAAACTCCAGTGAATTGAAGCATTTTTGCTGTTACTGGGAATTCAACTCAAAATGCAAAACATCGACAATAAACAAGCAGGAAAGGCCGTAGCCTGGCTGTGATACTCTGAAACAGTGTGGAATATGTGAGCTGGTATGTGCGTGACCAGCACTTTACAAAAGCTAATTGAGTTTCTATCCTCCTCATCTCAGATTGGCTCATGTACAGAAAGGTAACCGGAGAGATCTTATTTGCCCAAAGCGTTGGCTTGTGAATAGTAATGGAGGTATCGTCAAGTACTATCTGATGCCTACATACGAAGCTCATGTTACACAGCACTTTAAGAATACTGCATGTCATCTGTCGGGTGGGGCGGGGGCTGTCTGAGCCTCTATTTGAAGCCCGTTTCATTATACTCAAGCGCTGCTGCCAGACTTTTCTGGCACGGAGACTCGTCTCATTTCATACAGAGAATAGAAAATGACAAGATGGAGCGCAAAGAGGCGGAACGGCACACTTGACAACTGGGGGCAGAGATTGTAACAGGAGAAATGTGAATGTGAGTATTTCCACGTGCATCGAAGCTGCTGGGAGAGAGGGCTTCATCTGAAGTCTTGGATATTATGCACATGTATGAAATGTTAACAAGGTGTGGATCACTGAAACTGACAAAGTCCAATTTAGAGCCGAATACTGTTTGTAACACGAAGGTAACATGAAAATATATATTATGTTTTTCTGTGGACAACTGGCTGTGACAGTAAGCATCTTTTCTAGACTTTAATCTACATGATATTACTCTGCAGAGCCCTCATAGTGATGTGGATGGGAAAAATATTCCCGAATGGGAATGCTTGAGATACTATTGCATGGCCAGAAGTTACTTTTGTAACTGCACCGCATTACATATAAAAATGTTCACTTTGAATGACACCACTTTGGCCAAAATTAACATCTTTAAATGTCTGCTTTTTCAGAGCTTGTTGACTGGGGGTCACAAAAATGAATCCTATATGCTGTGGCCATGCATTATTATGTAATTTAGCTATTACATGCTATCCCATGCTAAGTGCATGTCATACCACAGTCAATAAAGGCTAATTAAAATGGTCAGGCTGTCCTATTTAAAGTTGTTTATATAGCTCAACATTTCCTTTATCATTTTCAAATTAAAAGCCACCAAGTTTTTCAACAAACAGAAACCCTTCATTTGAGGCTTTTACTGTGAAGCGCTTGCAGGAAATACGGGAGGAAAAGGGGCTGGCAAAGGGGAGAGAGGACAAGCATCATACAGGTAAAAAGAAGAGGACAACAACACATCCAGTGTATGATATATAAAGTCAGTATAACATTTGATCACATAGTCAGAACTAATAGAATAGAATAGAATGGAATGGAATGGAATGCCTTTATTGTCATTATACAGGATGTACAATGAGATTGGATTAATTAATGTATGTAAAACGTCCCTCTGTATTAGCTCATGTGATTTACTACATTTTTGGCCAAATGTAACTCCAGAGAAACAGTCAATTTTACATTTAGCAAACTAAAACAATATGTTACATATTGCACACCGTTTAATGCAGGTGATACTCCAGTGATCTCATACCATACCTGTTCTCCTCCTGTTACGCTGATGTCTCAGTTTCACTGCCCCACGATGCTTTATCATCGCTCCTGAAGATTTACCTCGGATGGCGGAAATATCACGTAAGATCAGCTTTCACGTAATCATTTAAAAAAAAAAAGACCATGAGAAGAGAATGTGTTTTCAAAACAAGTTCACATTAAACACGCAGGGAAGAGCAAGTTATCCGACGCGGCTGCCGCGTGTAAAGAGCCATGAGAAAGGAGATCATTTTAGGCACCATAAATTCTTGTTTCTTCTCTAAGTGCTGGAGCTGGAGGAGTTGACACAGCGTCCACTTTAGCACCTCTCGTGCCAACAGATTAATGGCAGGAACACAGTTTTCATATTCTGCGTGGACCTTGTTACACTGATTCTTCAAGGCCTGCTGAGCACTCTAATTTGGATAGGAAAAAAAAACTACATGTTTTTAAATGGGGGCTTTTTGCACCACACGACCTTGTAATAGCAGTGCAGGATGGCGTGATCGAGCTCCTTCTGGCCGTCTCTGCTCCCAGTGCCTTACTGCTGCGCTGCTGAGGCCATTACTCATTGTGACACCCTCCGCTGATCTACAGCACATTACAAAGTGTTTAATATTGTTCCGTGTTGAATTTGTGGCCTCGCAAAACAACCACCAGGAGGACTACCAGGCTGAATTAAATATATCCAAAAGATTGTTTCAGTGCTTCCCTCAGCAGATCTGTCTTCCTTCTTGTAAAACTTTTGTAAGTTTTCGCTTTGCAACTTTGTTTTGACATTCTGGTTGATTAGTAATTGATCACCTTCTCAGAGAAAATGCGCACACTATGCAATCAAAACCTTTTTACATTTTTACCTCCTAAGGTGTTACGTGCTCAGCCCAGCATGACAAACAATTCTGGGCTACAGTATATCTCGCATTTGTTTTCCACTCCTGTTCTCTTCAGTACACCCCCACCCCAAAGCAAAATTGGAAACTGCACAAACACACAGAAGCAGAAAGATGACTTTCCATCCAAACCTGAGGTGACTGTGTTCCTCTGCTATTCTTTAAATCTGATTCATTTCTTTTTCTGAAGTGGTACTTAGCTCAGATTATATAAGAGCCACTTTACCAGACAGCAAAAATGTGTCTCTAAACGGTTGTGGTTTATTTGGACATTAGGGTAATTATTGATTTAGATTTTGTGGTTCTACTCCTTTTTTTTTTTTTCTCTCCCCCACCTAATTGCATTCGTGTACTTCGCCGTTGTTGGAGTGTGTCCGTGTAGAAATCAGAACTCCTGGCTTAAAAGCCGATTGCGTGGTGCGATTGAAAGCACCTTAATGCTCTAAATGGACCTTGTAGAGATTACGGTTTCCAGCTGCGGCTTTAAAAGGTAAGAATGGACTTTTGACCTTTTTCAGTCTGACAGGAAGTCCTGAGAGTCCTCTGAAAAAAGAAAAAGAAAAGAAAAACAGTATGAACTTGTACAGTTCTGCTCAGATGACTAAGGTTTCAGACTGCTTACTCAGCAGACTCTGTAATGAGATTTGAGCCTCGTAGTCAAATAATGACAAAAACTGACTGAAGCGCACTTGAAATGTTTCACAGGGATGAAAGTTACCAAATGCTAGAAAAGGTAAATAATCTCACATTGAAGCAGCGATTTGATGCCAAATCTATTTTAATCTTTACACAAATGCACGTGATGCTTTTCACTTCAAACTCAAAATAAATTCAGTTTTTACATTCTTCAGTCCAGACATGACTAAATGACCTGCCAGTGTATTTAATTACATTTGTAGACACAATAAGTCAAACATGACAGTACAAAAAAAAAGATGAAAAAAAGAAAAAAAAAGTTGGCATGCATTTCTGTAAATCACCGTATTTATAAGACACATTATTTGCCAAGATTGTGCTTATACAGCTTCACCAAATGCTCTAAAAATCTCCGCTTCACGTGTTAAGTATAAAAGGGATGAATGGTGGTGATCTGTGTTAGGGGATCGTAAACAGAGCCACAGCAGCGACTTGGGGCTGTGAGGCTCTGATTGTGAGTCTGTCTAAACACACTGTTTGTTTAAGTGGGCTGTAGAGCACCGTGTTTCCATGAGCTCAGGGCTAAGGGTGTAAGGGTGTTTCCCGGTCCAGATCAGGTTTCCAGACTACTGACAAGGTGGCAACACTTCCTGTGGTAATTTAAACCCCTTTATTTCTACCTCGTTGTTGTCTTTGGGTGAGAATCAAAGAGTAATTCGTGGTACTATCATGATGTTTGTGCAGCTAAAGAAGACAGAATTACTCTATTACTCTATGTGCATTTTCATTATTATTAAACATCAATAATGTCAGTCCAGCGAGTTAGCACTTCACTCTGAAAATCGTCTTCTGACACTTCATATGAAAGGTTTATGATTTTTTTTTTTTGAATGTTATATTTAGTTTTAATTAACTGGGAAAATGTGATCATAGATTATATAAATTGAAGAAGATTTTCAGACCTGACTCTGACTGATGTTATTTGTAACTAAGGATACAAGGAAGGATACATCCTTCCCCGTTTCCTGCCTTAGACTCATCTACGCTCTCACGCTCTGACTCATGGTGTACCCACATTCTGCTGAAACCTGTTTGAGAGGGGCAGGTAATGGCTTGTTTCAGACAGTGGGTGAACAGAGGCAGCACCATCAAGACCCCGTGCAAGATAAACACGGGTTATTTTGAACTGTGAATCATGCAAAGCTAGTAGAGTCCTAGAATAAAAATATGGAGCTTGAAATTAGCCTAACAGGTCCACTTTAAGTCCACTTAAAGAGACAAATCTGTGTGAAAACACTTGAACATGTTATTTTCAAGCACTTGGTTGAGCCCATACATAAATCAGCTTCTAGTGGTTTTAAAAAGTGTTGGAAAGGCTGCCTTTGAGTTAATGACATTGCAAGAATCAGGCAGCTCTCGAGTCTGAGTTCAGAGAAAACACACTGAAGGAAAAACACAGGGTTCCTTTTGAGACTGGCCCATTGATCAGCCATTCTATTGAGCGCTGTGAAATCAACACAAGAATCAGCCACGTGTGCCTGATAGATTGTTAGCTACAGAGGTAATTTTCAGCAGTGTGAGGAAGAGTCGCACAGCTGAATAAATCTTTATATGGGAGCGATCTGGTGTGCGGATCAGTCCGTTTTCATAGCTGCAGAGGTAACACCGAAGAAGAGTGAAGAATCTTTATGTCAGGATATCCTGTAGTAGAGTTATAAGACAAACTGAGCTTCATCAAACTGAAATATGAAATAATACAGCTGTGATTTAACCACAGGAGGATCATCACCATATTTTTCTGCAGTCCTTTTTTTCAGATCAGAGGACAGAATTTCCACAAAAATTACTTTAAAATGAAGTATTTATCTGCAGTGCATTCCATACCTGTTGTTGGGCTGTTTTCTTCAATGCGGGCACATATGATCTACCAGGATGCAATAAGAATTAAATGTTCTTAGTCTAGTTTGCTGACTATCAAGAGTTTTCTGATGTCTTTAAGAGTGAATTTCTGCTGTTCTATGAAGTCTTTCTGAAGATCAAATCTATCGTCCAAAGAGTAAAAGGTCACAGGATAGATCATATTATTATTAACATTATACAATTATCATGCTCATACTCAACAATTCTTTAAAAAACAAAAACGTCACATAACCCCAGCAAATCTACACATAAAGGTCACTGCAAATGTGCATTTTAGTATTTTCCATGCATCCTATTGAGTTCCGCCTTGTTTGAGTTCGGCAAGCAAAGCCGCTGGATATCGTTTGTGTCCTTTTCTCACTCATCTCTGCATTTCTGTCCCTCAAGCAGATGCGGCAGATGCTTCCGCCCGCTCCAAAGGGCCGCGGTGCTGTCAGCTCGGATCCGTCTTCGTTTAGGAGGGCGCTTGTTCGTCAAGCCCTGGCGTGGCTCAGCAGGAGACCGGCTTCCACAACAGGCTCATGTGTGGCATCATAAATCCACATTAGAGGAGGAAGAGGGATCTCGCGGGGAGGGAGGCTGCCGCGGTTGGCGCAGATAAATAGTCCGGGCCCGTCAGTGCCCAACATACACATGAAGAGCTCATAAGAGCTGCTACGTAACCTTTAAGGATGAGGATCAATGGCGGCGATTTATGGAGCCTGTGTTACTTTGTTAAAAATCTTTATTTACAAAGTGCCCCCCCCCCCTTTACCCCCAACAACTGCCATTTACATAGTCTGATTTTTTTTTTTTTACTAAGGGAAAGGTCAGCGGCTGGGGCAACGTGCCAGGTGTTTGCGGAGCAGCAGACCAGTGCGGCGTGGTGAATGTAATTACGGCACTCTGGCAATCTGATAACCTGCCAGCCTGTCTCTCAACACTAGGAAAGTGCACTGGCATATTAAATGTGGCTTAACAAACAGGGAACAGCGTCTCTGTGTGTGTGGGTAGTATAATGGGGAAAGTGTTCTGTCAGGTTTTCAAGAGTTTTTTTGACTGCAGGTGTTTTATTATTCAGTTCTCAAAATACTGACAATTTTTAGACCTTCTGATATTTTTCTTGTTATTAAAAAAAAAAAATCTAATACAGTGCAACTTTACACCCCAGTGTCTCAATAGGAGGCTACCCAGTACCAGGTTATGGGACTGGGATGGGAGGGACTGACAGTAACAAGGGAGGCACTTTTGCTCCTCGAGTTTATCCCTAAGAAAGTATTTTTCCCTTGGGAGGTATGCCGGTTGTCTAGATGGATGCACAACCTTAACAGCAAAAGTCAGGGAACACAAGTCTCCTGTGAGCAGTACAGATAGCATGACAAACTGTTACATAATCAGCTGCAACCTCGATCTGCATTATCAACTGTCATACTGGGTGTCCTGCTGGTGCTAAGATGAGGCTTCAGCTGAGTGTTGGCCAAATAAAGTGGGGCTATTCAAGAGCTGGGTAGCAATATTCACTTAATGTTTCCATAGACTTGATGAGCTATCAGAGACTTAACAGATAATTTCTGTATTTGCCTCTGCAAGTGACTCTTTCCTGCAGTCATCGGTCTACTTTTTTCTGTAGTTTCACAAATTTATTTCTTAGAGTGCGGTTAATCCCACTTAAACTCCCGCTCCCACTTACATAGAAAACACTGAGACATTTTATTTTTCTTAAAACATCTCAGGCTGTTCATGATCAGGTTTGTAAATCGATGGTTTCATTAAATGTTCTCAGAATAAACTTAAAAGACATTTGTTATATATAGGTTATTAGGACACTTTGAGACTTTGTGGTCACTTAAAATCAAATTAAGTTTTATGTGGCCCATTAATTAAAATGAGTCTGACACCCCTGCCATAAGCCAGGTGTGTCAGACATTTGGAATTTCTAAAAATAATCCCCAACTTTAGTCAGTAACATCTACAAAACTTTAAGGTAACAATGGCTGACAGCTGGCAGAGTATTAAAACACAATCAATCTTACTGATTATTTTACTTCCAACTAATCAAAATTCTAAAGAGGGTAAATAATGGCCACAAGGCAGTCAGTGACACTGATGGTGTTGAACCTCTTCTAAAAATTCTGCACCGCCACCAAACTTGATCTGGTAGAAATCATGCACAACAAATCCTACGCCCATTTTTAGTCACATTCACAGCAGGTGGCCTCTGCAGTGATTGTGCCATGGTTGGAAAATGAAAACAAACAAACAAACAAACAAAAATACTAGATTTTTTTTAACAAATACAACCTGAACCCAGAATAGGTGGATAAGCGGTTAATCTGATTTGTGTAACTCACACTGCTAAAGCCTCATTTTAGCTGGACAGACAGAAGAAATTGCATTTGAATGAACACTTTTTGGGCATAAATATTGGCATCTGTGTAGGAAGTAATTGAAGAGGAAAAAAAACATGTTTTAAAGGCAGGGTAATGCGATTAAGCATAATGAACATAATTAAGCATACATTAATAAGGCTGCCAGCTGACCACCATTACAATCTGCACATCAGCAAAGGACAGCAAGGCCTTAGTTTCTTATAGCTCTCTTCTTAAACAGAAAAGACACTCGTTCGATAACAAATGATTTAATATAAGTTTAAAAATGACCCGTAATGCATGCACAGAGGTTTTACTAGAAACCTATGTGGGTAGGTGTTCATACGAGAGAGAAAAAAGTGAGGTCACATGTAACAGCTGAGCCTCAGGTGCCAGTATCTGTAACAGTATCTGTTTACTAACGAGTACGACCATCAGTCCTGCTCCCGTCTGCAAATGAGCTTCAGCCGACGGCCCTAACAGACTGCCGAGGGAGTCCAGGGAGCTGCCCAAGACACACCACCTCCTCACTGGACCTCAGCTGACACCATAAGTCAGCGGCCGGCTATTTAGACATCCAGCCTGCTCGGAGACTAGAGTTAACAATCACAAAGGGTCCAGCGAGCCAGAGACGGTGTCGTCATTCTCAGAGAAAAGAGAGCCCTCCCCTCACTCATCTATTATATTCGTCTTCCCCTTCAGCCATACATTCTCTCCCCTCACTGTAATTACACCTGCTCCGCCAAGCATAACTCGAGGCGTGGCCGGGCAAAAATCACTTGTTAATATGAATCTGCAGAGTGTGTGCGAGGAGGAGAGCTGCTCACTGATGGTCTCTGTGGAAACATTAGGCTGTAAGCAGCCTGCACCTGTACGCCCCTCCTGGGATAACAAAGTAAGGAGCCTCGCTTTGGGGAATAATGTGTGCGTGTGAAGTGAGACCATCCATTTTCAAATCCACGGTGGGGGGTTTGTTTAACTGGCTAAAATTTCAGTGCTGAAGTGTGCGTCACAAAGCCATAAATCAAGGTGCAATGTTTGGATTTAGAGGACACATGCACACACACGCGCACACACACACACACACACACAAACAAAGGTGGCACAAAATGCACTCTCCTCATCTCTAAAAGTGGCAAAGCTGTTTTTGAACAAATGTCTCGCAGATACACAGAGTTCCAGGTGGTAAGCGTGAAGCTAAAGATGTGATTTCAGCGAAGCCCCGCTGTGTCTGTCAGGATGCACACAAAAGCATCAACACCAACCGGAGCACCAGACCACACAGATTCCACATGACTTCCCTTTCTGGCGTCCAACAAGCCTTTACAGACACATCCAGAGACAGTCACAACTATGTCAGCATCTGCTGATGACAAAAACTCTTATTCCCCCCCCTCCTGAAACACACAGATGTGCGAGATACAGGCCTGGCAAACTGTGAAGGAAATCTGTGCACGAGGCACACTGTTGCACTGGAAATTACATGCAGCTGCAGGCAATGTGAGCACAGTTGTTAGAGACGGAGGAACTGGGAGATAATTATCTCTAGATGCTTTTTTAAAAAGGCCAAGGAAGTTCACTCATTCCTGCGTGCAGACACAACAAACATTCATTTATACTATAGACGGCAACACGCATGGTATCCCCTTCAAAGGGATGCCACGCATTAATTGTTAAGCCATACGGTAGTGGACGGCACGGAAAAATAGCAATTGACAGTTGAGTGTAAACACTAATGAGTTACTTCCAGGGATGCAAGTTCCCCTAAAACAGAGTTACATGAAAAGCAAAGCCGCTTGAGCTCATTTCCATAAAACCTCCGTGTGCCCCCGTGAGGATCTCTGCTTCGGTTTGCTTTCATTTGCATGTGACATGGAGTGACACATGCACTGTTTTTTCCCGGGGTTTTGCGGGTGGAGCGTATTGAAACGCTTACAGTACAGTAGTGGTGAAATGTGCCTGCTGGCTGCAGGCTCGCAGATATTATTTCGGGGGAATTCGCAGCGGAGCCAGTGGTTCTTTATCAGATTCACAGCGGGAAGTAAATTGGACAGGAGATAACAGTTGGCTACTCTCATCACCTTTAAACCTACGGATAGCTCATTTGAATTCGGGCCGTGTCCTCTATTCAACAGCAGAACTTCTTTCTGCAGAAAGTTGCTTGTTAATGAGAATAGGACTTTACACTGCTACCCCGGAGATACTATAAGTGGCAAAAGTGCAAACGTTTCACACATTGCTGAACTCGCTGACAGCTGGAGCGAGATTTAGTGTTTGTCATGTGGTTTAGCAGAGCTGTGGCCCCGCCTCGGGAATGTGTGTGTGTGCGTGCGCGTGTGTTGCCATGAACTCCTTCATCACAGCCTTGGGATCACATTCCTCAGTCTTACAATTAAAAGGCCCTCAGTCAAGACAGATGCCAGCAACCCAGAGGCGTTTTATTCAGCTGAATATCATCACAGAAAAAAAAGAGCAATCACATCCACCTAACAAATCCAAAGAGCTATGCAGTGTGCACTATAATCATTCAAAAAAAAAAAAAAGAAAAAGAAAAAGAAAAAAGGGGGCATACTGTATTACACATATTCATGTATTAAAAACAAACTCAAGCAGTATAACATTTCTCTGCAGCGGAGGTATCATGAGAAGGATGCAATGACCAGCAAGTGTTTTTGACAAATATTCTTTCATTTACAAGTCAGTTCCCTCCATTCGTTTATCCTTTAGGGGAAAGTAAAAATAGAACATATCACTCTTTGCAACTGTTCAAAAAACCCTTTGCCATGACTCATTGTCCATGCACTGTTACACAGAGACAATGCTGTTGACATCACAGCTGCCAGGTACTGGTACGGGACATGCGGCACTGGCTGATGGGAAGTCATGGGAGGGGTAAAAAGAGCGACGACAGGTGTGAAGTCTGAGTAATATAATGGGGGGGGGGGAGACTTTCATGCAAATCTTAATAGTATTAAGTCATTTTATTAATCTCACTGCAAGGTCCAAGATGGTGTCCCGTTCTCCCTCACACATCTGAATTGATGCTCAGGTTGGCCAAACGTGGGTCAGAGTTTATCTCATACCTGTAATGATACCCCTCCATGTGGTCCCTGCAAGCGTCCCGGATGTTGTACATCCACCGCTTGATGCCCTTTCTGTTCAGGTAGAGCACCAGCAGGAATATGACGCCGATCAGGGCCAGCACCAGCCCCAGAAACACATAAGAGGTCCCCAGCACGCCCTCCATATCTGTTGAGCACCTCAGCTGGTAAGGCTCCACCTGCAGGAGCGGTCGGCGTCTCAGACCCTCGGGGTCCGCGCAGGTCAGATTCTGGACGTCGATGACCTGAGTGGAGTTTTTCAGCCACATCAGCGTGTCGTCGATGAAGCAGTAGCAGCGCCAGGGATTCCCTGCCAGCTGGATGCGGAGGCCAGTCTTGAAGCTGAACTCTGCCATCGTGGTGTTGGACAGATCCTTCAGGCTGTTGTCCCTCAGGTCAAGGTCAAGCAGCGGGGGCGCTCTGAGAGTCCCGTTAAGGATGTCGATGATGGAGCTGTTCTGCAGGCTGAGGTTGACCAGTCTGGGCAGGCTGGTGAATATGTCGCTCGGAAGGATCACAAGGTCATTGCTGGACAGGTCCAAGACTGTCAGATGGAGGAGGTTTCCACTGCGCAGGAAATTTAGAAGCACATCTATGGTGGAGTGATTGTGAAAAGACCTGCTGAGATTCAAGTGCTGCAGTTTATTGTCATCCGGGAAAGCACTTTCACTTAAACTCTGGAATCTGTTGTTGCTCAAGTCCAGCCGCGTGAGGTTTGGCAAGTTAACAAATGCCATCGCATCCACATACTCCAGCTCATTCCCACTGAGATAGAGATCTGTTAGCTCCGGGCAGATTGGGAAGGAGACCCTGCTAAGACGGGAAATGTTGTTTCCTGTGACGAATAGGATTCTGGTGTTATTTGGTATGGAATGCGGAATCTCGTCCAAGTCCTTGTTTTGGCATTTCACAGTTTGTGAGGAGCACATGCATTCCTCCGGGCAGCCGCGACCGGACGGCACGATCGCGAGGAGAAAAAGTACAAACATAACACCGGACTTTCGGAGTCTCCCTCGTGTGCCTCCGCAGTTACACTCGCACGTGTTTAACATGCGCATCTTGGATTTTGGAAATCAGTGCGCGCAGACCGTGCGTAAAGAGATCGCTTTACAACGACCCAAAGCGGCCGACCGCTGCCTCGTTCTTCCGCGGGGGGACAAAGGAAAGTTTTTCCAGCAGTGTTTCCCCGCGTTTATCCTTTCGAAAAAATGCTCCCGCTTCCAACTCCATATAACTACCGCCACACCATCCTTATTTAGGATGAGTCTACATTTCAGTGAAGCTGGCAAACTTCTGTGATCCTCTTTCTTTGTCTTCCAAAGCTCACAGAAAAAAAGCACAAGATCCTTTTTCTTGGCAAAACGAGCAAATCCAAACAAATTGCTTTAAGTCTAATTACTTACTCGGGCTACTGGTTTCCAAACAGAAAACCCTCTCCTTCTCCCAGAGGAGCCATATGTTACATACGTACTTCCAACATTCCGCACTCCTAATCGGTGCGAGTCTGGAGGGAAAGACCAACCGCAGCAGCACGGCACAGACCAGTGCAAGGAGGGGAGCGTACCATTATTCAAGGAAACGGGGGTGAAGAGAAAACTCACACAAGTTTCCTTCAGGCTTCAGTTTGAATTCCACAGTCACGATGGCGCTTATACGTGGTTTATTTTTCATGAACATGACCTGAAACTCTTGAAAAGTAGTCACAAACTGACTCGGAGCTTATTAGTGCCGTTACATGTATGAAGAGGGCCGAATGGTTCATCTTGGGTTTAGATTAAATGGGACATGAGCTTATAGTTTACTGTGGAAGTGTTTTAACCACCGTTTTTCCTGAATGTCAGAGTTAGAATTTCTCCGCTAAATACTAAAATATTCTATATAGTCTAAATAAATTTTCAGAACAGATTGAAAGAAGCAAACCAGTCTGACTGTTAGATTAAGTGCGACAAATTAGAAAGGACAAGTCACAGCACTGTCATTAGTATTAAGATGTCAAGAGATTATGAATGGGGGCTGTAAGGGTTTTAAATTTATGCATGCTTCAGCTGTTTTTTAGTATTTTAAAACTGTTATTATATGACTTTTCTACTTTAAATGACCCTATGCTATGCTAGATTTCCCTTCAGGAATAACTGAAGTGTTTTGAATTGAATGAATTTTCAATTTACTTTAAAAAAAAAATTAGATGAATAAATCTCTAATAACAGGTATGAAACTGAAGCGAGACTTCAGAGTCTAACTAGAAAACGAGGATGTGACACTGCAAGAGGCAAAGGATAGAAGATAAAGGATTATTAGGCCTTACTACACTTATTAATTATAATTTGTACTAAGCCATAGAATATGAATCAATTTACTTTCATTGAAAAGGTGCTTTTAGGTGTTCCCTTATTTTAAAGGGTCACCACGGTGGATGGATCTGCGTGTTTAATTTGGCATAGATTTTTCACCTTTCCTTACCCAGCCTTCCCATTTACTCAGGCTTGGGGCCAGCACTAGGAGTACACCAGTTTGTGACCTCATGGTGCTGGGTTTGTGTCTCCTCCCAGTCTTAAAAAAGTCTTAATGCTAAAGTAAATTTCCCACTTTACAAACCTCATTTGACGAGCTGTAGTCTTAGTGGGAAACACCTGTAAGTTGCGAGGTGGGACCTCCACAGATTGGACTTGCTTGTCCAGCACGTCCCACTCAATTGGACTGAGATCTGGGGAATTTGGAGGCCAAGTCAACACTTCAAACTCGTTGTGCTCCTCAAACCATTCCTGAACTATGTTTGCTTTGTGTCCACAGCCATCAGGGAATACTGTTTCCATGAAAGGGTGGACATGGTCTGCAACAATGCTTAGGTAGGTGATTTGTGCCAAAGTAACATCCACATGGAAGGCAGTACCCAAGGTTTCCCAGCAGAACATTGCCCAAAGCATCACACTACCTCCGCCAATCTTGACTTCTTCCCATAGTGCATCCTGTACCAGGTGTTCCCCAGGTAAGCAATGCACATGTATCTGGCCAGCCACATGATGTAAAAAAAAAAAGTGATTCATCAGACCAGGCCACCTTCTTCCATTGCTCTGTGGTCCAGTTCTGATGCTCACGTGTCCATTGTTGGTGCTTTCGGCAGGTGACAGGAGTCAGCATGGGCACCCTGACTGATCTGCGGCTATGCAGCCTCAGACACAACAAACTGTGATACACTGTGTATTCTGACACCTTTCTATCAGAACCAGCATCAACCTTTTCAGCAATTTGAGCTACAGTAGCTCATCTGTTGAATCAGACCACACGGCCTTGTGCATCAGTGAGCCTTGGCCGCCCATGACCCAGGAACACTGCACAAGAGCTGCAGTTTTGGAGATGCTCTGACCAGGTTGTCTAGCCATCACAATTTGGTCCTTGTCAAACTCGCTCTAATCCTCATGCCACCCATTGTTCCTGCTTCTAACACATTTGAGGTCAAAATATTCACTTGTCCCCTAATATATCCCACCCACTAACCGGTACCCCTGATGTGGAGACAATCAGTGTTATCCACTTCACCAGTCACTGGTCATAATGTGATGCTTGATCATGTGTAATTTGTAAATCTGTTTTAAAACCTCATTAATTATGGCATAACTGTTTGGTTGTAATTGCACTTCCATGGGACCTTGTAGTGGAAGCATTGTCTGGTGGTTTGAGCAAAATTCATAAGAAAAGCTGTGGATGCTCTGATGCTTGAATGGTGAGGGAGGGTGTGCTCATTAATATGTCATGTTTGGGAGCAGCCCCTAGTGTGGCTCTGAGTGTAATCCTAGCTTTACCCTCCTTTGACCATCTCCTGTTCTTAGCTTTGGCCAATATGACAATCATCTGTGTAATTCCATGAAACCTGGATTCTGAGTATCTAACTGCTGTAACTGACATGACACTTTTCCGGAGAACCTACAAACAAACATTTTACATCTTTTCTCACCCACACTAAATGTGGCATGCTCAAATGTGGACCACCACATAAGTTTTATTCACTGTTGAAAGAACAAAACAGTTATTAGGCATGGTTTTAAAACGTTATTTATCCTCAAAATATCTTTACAATTAAGCAGGAATAGCATTAAGCATTTTTAATATTCACAAATAAGATGATGTTGCCATGGGACACTTGTAAATTAATGTTAAATGGTGCAAGTATTTTCTCTTGATTAACTTGCAAGATTGCTAAGAGGTAATATTTAAGCTACATTCACATTTTGTTTTTTATTATTATGTTATTATCTAATAACATGTGTACAGGAAACTGAATATTAGAAACATTTCCTATGACATCATGCACAGAGCAACAGCACACTCTGAACTCAACTGACCGCCCCAAAAAACAACCAATAGGACATTAGGATGTAGCCGCCGTGGCCAATCAGAAGTCTCGACATTGATGCGGGCTCTCACCAAACCTGCAGGAGCTCAGTCCTGTCCAAAATTCACACCGGTGAAAAAGTCATTAGCACCTTTTATTTGTAGTAATGACACAGTGGATGTACGTCGTTGATGCTGCTTTCTCCATGTCCTCTTTTTTCTTTATCTAGCGGAAGGTAAGAAATGAGGCGACGTTAATTTCCCTCAGCGTTAACAGCTCGCTAACGTTAGCTTGCGGTGATGTGTCAGTAAAGCTAGCTGTCAGAGTAGCATTAGGTAACTGTCTTTAACTAACTATACCGGGCTGAGTCTCAAACTTGCCCTTATTGGTGCATTCAGCCCACTTTGGGTGGTTGAAATGATCTGTGCTGCAGTACCCTGCTCGGAAGTATGAGGTAATATTACTGGGTTAAGTAGCTAATGTGCACAGCTTGCTACTGCAGCAAGTAAGATAAACAATAAGGGAGATATGACAGTTGCTATTAAAGAAATGGGGCCACTATGGCCTTAATATCAAAGGTCTGTTACCTGAAGCCAAATGGTGGGTGGATGGAGGTGCAGCCAACAAGAAGAACAACAACAACAATTAACATTGAGCTAAGCTAAGTTAGCCTGTTACATAACCGCGATGATTAGTCAACATTAAACCTCTCAAACCTGTAAACTCGGCTGAGCCGTGCCGCATAAGGCTGACATTAGGGCAAACTTGTTCTTACTTTTGCAGTTTTGTATTTCACTGCCGCACACATGCATGTAAACAAAGTGTGGATGCTGTTTACGACTCATGGTGACTCACATTTCTTCCTCAGGTGCACTCTACAATTATGGAGTTGTGAAAAAGAGAGTGCGGAAATTTGGGGGGGAAGGTGGCCTTTCCCCTCAGGTTTGATGGTTGGGACTGCAGGAGGAAAAGGTCAGAGGGTTGGTGAGGCTGTTGCCTTTTGTAAATAAGTAGATGGAATACTATTTTTGCAGACATTGTACAATTCTTTTGTATAAATTCATAAAGAAGTTTTCTATTTATTGAATTCCTGATGCCATTGTGTACTTCAAGCACCTTGCTCTACGTGCGGTCCTCGGTCGAAATGGTGGACTGAAACGAGCCACGCAGAGGCTCTGGAGTCGCTAGGGTGCAGTGGAACCTCAACACAAGCACAATTCTAGCACTCCAAACCACCTTGACCATTTTTTCCCCTTATTTTTCTGTTTTATTGACAGTGATTTTATTTTGCTACCACATATCACATTGTTTTTGAGTGTGTTTGCAATTTTGGGTGGTGGGCTGGCAGAAGGACTTTGCAAAGAGGAGAAGGGGTTCGCTGAAGATTTTTTTCAGAGGTCAGGATGAGTCAGGCACTGCTGGACTGCACCCCCAAATGCCGCTCACAGCAGCATGCAGACCAGGTGGTTGCCGCACTAACAAGTGGCTCTGAGGGGCAGCTCCGGGCGTTCCTGACTTCACACTGCCACAATGCGACCACCTTGCGGGATGCCTTTGGTCGCACATCCCTGCACCTGGCGGCCTCCTTGGGTAAGAAGGCCCTGCTGGAGTGGCTGCTGGAAAGTAAGGGTGCTGACCTGATGGTTAAGGATAAGGAATCTGGCTGGACCGCTCTGCACCGCAGCGCCTTCTATGGACAGATCCACTGTCTCATGTCGCTGGTCAAGGTGTGTGTGTGTTGATTTGTCTTTGAAATTTATCAGTCACTGTGTTCATTACATTATTACCAAGAATGGAAATTCCAATCAAAGTTTTCAGTGTTATAAAATGAAAAACATTATTCTGAAGAGACTCAAACTTTGACCTACAGTTGTTTTGTTTCAGCACGGAGGACTTCTCTCCACCCAGGACAAGGAAGGTCTTTCTGTCCTGGACTTGACCATGAAGGACCGCCCATCACATGTTGTGTTCAGAAACACTGGTAAGAAAAGCTGAAACCCCAAGATGCTACCTTTTAATGCTTCAGGTTTGTTTTGGAGATGCTTGACTTCCCTCGTTCAAAATACTTGGGGCTTCTATTACGAAGCAGTATACCTGGGATATCTTTTTCTTATCTGGCTGCACTTATTCTAACACTGGTAACCAGATAACGAAGGTAGTTAGCAGCTTGATAAGAGAACCCAAGGTTTTCAAATGTAGCTCACATTGAAGAGGCAGTGTTGGCAGGTTATGACCAATCACAAACACAGACAAGTCTGATGGCATCAGAGCAGTATATTTTATGAAGATGATCAGATTGCAATATTACAAAATATACAAAGAGGTTAAATTTATAACACCAGCTGAAAGCAACAGAGCTGCTGCAGCCAAATAAGCAAAGTGTGAGTGTGTGATAGGCAAAGTGCTGCACAGTAGTACAGTGTTGAAAAACACTGTGTAAATGTGTCTGCACTTTAAATCCTTTGCTCAGTAAAACTGGAAAAGCACCAGAAATGCTGACTGTGTAAGTTAACAGACTTATCATAGCTCTGTCATTAGGACACGGGCGATTCAGACATATAATTACAGTTGCATGTTAAATTAACAGTCTGTGTTGTGTGACGTACATAAGACAGTTTTAGTGTTGTTCTTGCAGCTGAAGGCCCAGCAGTGTTTAATGGTCTGAAAGCAAGTAAAGAATAAACCAGTGAGGAGGTTGAGTGTATTTACCAATTTGATTTAAGGCCACCAAGTACAAAAGTACTTAAGTGCTCCAACTTAGTATCACATTGCTATATTAAGACTTATAAAATGTTTTAAACTTGCTTGCAGCAAACAGTTAAAAAAACACTACATGTCTTATTGATACTCTACAAAGAAAGACAAAAACTTTAGGTTGTCTTTAAAACTTTAGCTGCACATTGTGAACCTCAGTGTGCAGGTAGTAAATTTCCAGACTTTTCCAGGAATAGTGGCGTATTTCTGGTGACCTGATTGGTCAGCAGGTGGTAGTTTTGTATGTGCTCTCCTGTCTGGAACATAACCTGGTCCAGAGCAGGTTAGGTTTGCAGCATATGTTACTATGGCAGTGTAGCATAGTAAGAAGTGATCTTTGAAACCCTGAACACCCAGGATTAAACCTGAAAGGTGCCTCACTAAGACCCAAATCCTGCTTTGCACTACAGGCCTTTGTAGTTAAATCAAGCTTTAGGTGGAGACAGTATTTTGGCTTTCCTTTTAATAGTGTTTCTTTCTTCACTTCAGACCCAACTGAAGTGTACACATGGGGAAACAATACTAATTTCAGTCTCGGCCATGGCAATCAGGAGAGCCGACAGCACCCTGAGCTTGTGGATGTGTTTGCCAGGACTGGAGTTTACATCAAGCAGGTAGGCTAACAACACATTACTGTTTTAAAATCTGTCAAAGGACTCTGAAAAGCTGACTCTTGTATATCCGTGTTGCACCAGTAATGGCCCCACGCTTCAACTCAATGCCAGCATGTTACATCAAATTTAAAAAAAAAAAAAAGTCAATGCACATGGGTGTTTCAGATAAGCTACATCACTTGGGTGAATTCAGCAAAACACTCCCTTCCCTAGAGTCCCGTATTACACCGCCACCTCCTCAGGGTACGTCAACATTTGCAAAAATGTTTTTTCTTTTATTATCCCTTCAGCTGTCTGATACTGTTTAGTCCACAGCAGCTGATATAATGCTTAAGCTGGAGAACTTCAAACTGTACTTGTGATAAATGAATTAAGTTATTCATTAAAGCATATTACATAATATCATTTGGTATGTTGTAGTGAGTCATGGTCACAGTTCCTGGTTCATCTGGGAGGTGGGGGATCAGTAATGTTATTTGAGTCTAATACGGGGTATTGTTGCTGTATCATCAGGCGTGGACTATCGTCTCTTGTACAACCTTCATTTGTGACTTAGTGGAGCTAGTGTGTACATTGTTAACCCCTGCTAGCCAGACTGTGCCAGCCAGGCTACAGTTTCATGCGTTTGTCATGTGAAGGCTCTTAGTGTGATTAATATAGCGCCTGGAACCAGTTCAATTACCCCCAGTGGTGTGTGTGTACCCACCGGGTGTTGGAATAAGATAAGGCTGTGTTTGCTTTATTTTCACTTTTCTGTTTATGTATTAACTAATAATTTATCTGTGCGTAGTGTTACATAATTGCTTAAAGCCTGAGGTGTTTTTCCCCTAACTTGCAGGAGTCATTTCATAAAGCTAGTCGGGGACAGGTGGATCTGATGTCATGACCATTTCATGACCCAGTGGGACTCAGTGTAGTCTTTGTCTCCCTAACCCAATCCAGCATGTGCCAGAGGTTAAATATTAATTCCACAATGACATGTTTTTAATTAAATGAGCTACACTCGTGTGTATGCATGTGTGTGGATGTCCACATCAATGCGATACTTCAGGAGACATCCCTGTGCTCTATTGAAGGCTTGAGGGAGCGATGTATTAGTAATGATGTTTGCTTTTCCACCTGTGCCCTGGCCTTTTATTGGCGTAGTGTTTTACTATCGCTACAAGAGGGCTTGGCCGAGGGACATGGAAAGAGATGCATTGCAGCCTCGGCTGTGAGGTCAAAATTATAATGACAAGAGCATTAATCAGCACAACCCAGTACCTCATAATTTTCCTCTAGTGGGACATGCAGTCTATGAAAACAGAAAGCAACAAGGGGACATCACAGTTATGTTTGTTTCTTCTTTCTGCAGGTGGTGCTGTGTAAGTTCCACTCTGTGTTCTTGTCTCAGAAAGGCCAAGTGTTCACCTGCGGGCATGGACAGGGAGGAAGACTTGGCCATGGAGATGAACAG
This sequence comes from Cichlasoma orientale, assembly GCA_034780415.1. NCBI lineage: Eukaryota > Metazoa > Chordata > Actinopteri > Cichliformes > Cichlidae > Cichlasoma > Cichlasoma orientale. The sequence goes on from JAVDPK010037946.1 coordinate 45,960, forward strand.
ACTTATCTGGTGAGATTTGTTCTTGGGTATCATGGCAAAATGCCACATTATAGTTTAAAAAAATATGCTGAATTTCTTCCTTTTTAATGAACAAAAAATTGTATTATCATCATAAACAAACACCAGGGACCAGGGTTTTATGCTGATGGATAAATGACCGACTTATAACTGTGTTTGTGGGATATATTGCTTAAATTTACAGAGAATTAAAGTTTCAAGAAAAAAATGTGTTTTTGAAACTGGATCTGGATCTGATTTTTCATGTAAGTCACAATTATAGACCAACACAACCTGATTAAACAAATAACGCAAACAGTTGTACTTTTCGGGTCTCCATTGAACACATTAAATATTCACTGACAGTCCAGGCTGGGAAAAAGTCAGCATGTCTTTGATAGTAAGTCATAGAACCTCTTTTAGCAGCAACAAGCTGGTGTTTTCCTTAGCTGCTTAGGAGATTTGCAAGCCCCCAAAGCGGTCCGTGCCATGAAGTTTTGGTGTTGATGTGCTCTGGCTTTTCTGCTGCAAACATAGTGTTGTGTAATTTTGCCAAAAAAATGCAACTTTGGTCTCCTCTGTCCTCAGAACATTTTCCCAGAAATATTGTGAAACATCCAGGTGGATAGAGAGCAGTGGTTTCCTTTATTGTGTCTTTCTGTTCAGTGTTTCTCTTGTAGTGGACAGGTTGTAGAGATTAGTGCAGGTGCTTTTCTGTTAGACTTGCTGTTACCCTTGGGTTCTTTCCCCCCTCTATCAGAGGGGTGTACTACAAAGGAAGTTCAACACAGCCAGGCTTTCTTTGAGTTAGCTGGCTCGACAAAACTTAAAGCCCCAGTTGGAGATAACAGGTATCACAACGTAACAGATATCAACTTTCTCTGTTAAGCTGGGCTTTCTTCTTTCAGCTCTGTGTGTGCTTACATAAAAAGGGGGTCATATGACTCTTCTTCAATACAAAATGATCCCTATGAGTCTGCCTCCTCCAATCAGAGATGTTATCAGATGATGATGATAAAATGGTGATTAAAATGCAGCATTTTTACAAATAAGACAAGACAGAAAAAAATCTTGGGATTTAATGCATCAGTGTTGAAAATAAACATTTTAGTTCAAGTTAATTATTTTATCGAGTGCGCTCTTGATGCTGCTGTTTATTTCTAAGCTGATGGCTGCACATTAGAGCTCTGAAACTTTAAACTGGATCCATTTAAACATTAAAGGTTACTGTCCCATCGCTTAATGAAGGAGATGTGGAAATCACTTTAGTTTGATCAAAGTGAAATAAAATTTATTGATTGAACACACATTCTTTGTTTGTGTTCTGTGTTCCAGCAACTGCAGTTCTAGCAGAGAATTGGCAGCAGATCAATTATAGCAACATTAATGTATTTTCTGCGTCACCTGATTATAACATATGCACATTCTCATGATAATGCAATGCATAGTTTGCACTTCATTCAGTGGTTTTATAAGGTACAGCTGAAGAAGTTGCACATATAACACTTATTACCCCTGCAGAGAATCGTTATCACACTTAAAACATGCTGTAAATTAAAGAATCTTTAAAAACGTGGCACTGCCCCGAAGATTTTAAATCAAAACTAATATAATATAATCTGCTCCTGACCAGGTTATGTGTTCACCATAAGTTACCACGGTGATTTGGCCCGGTGTGAAAGCCACTTTCTGACACAGAAAACTCTGACTTTAAGCTAGGCATAGCTCGCTAAGCCATTAATCTCACTTTGTAGTACACTCCTCAGGACTGTTGTTTTGAGCTTTGTCAGCAGCAATAGTTCAGAAAATCCTCCATTTTTAGACCTGTGGGTAGCACAGTTCCCACCCACATTTTTTTTCTTCTTTTCTGTAGAAGAGCGGATTTTGTCATAACCAGACTGGAGGGGCACTAAATATCGAATACATACGAACACATATTCCAAGTCGATTTTTAAAAAGCTGCAAGCACAAAGGTTCACATTTTTTCAGCCGTCACTTTGAGTACAGGCTGGAAAAGTGTGTTCAATAAAGACATGAGACGTGACTGTTTACTAGGCTAAATGTGAACAGTAGATTTTGCCACTAGATGAAGTTCAGGGGCCGGGAAGTGAAGGAGGTGTTGGCATCTTCTCTGTAACTATAAGTTTACTAAGATCCCAGCTTCACATATATACAGTACAGAAATGCCATTACGGCTGTTACTCTAAATGCACAATCTCATTTGTTTTCTGAGCTTTTAGTGGCATCTCTTTGAGTTTAAAAAAAAGGTGTTAGGGCTCATTTCCTAGAGCTTTGGTATGAGTTTTCTGCTGATAAACATTTAACACTTCTTTCATGTACGTCAAATGAGCTTGGAAACAATTATTAAACCTTCTCCTCCTCCTATATCCAGGTTCCTCGAATGGTGGAAGGTCTGATGTCCCATCACTGCTCCCAGGTGGCAGCAGCTAAAGACCACACAGTGGTCCTGACAGAGGAAGGCTATGTTTATACTTTTGGTCTCAACACGTTCCACCAGCTGGGCCTAGCTCCTCCTCCCGCCTCAGCATTTGTACCTAAACAGGTAGGAGATAGCAGTGGAGTTGCTGATGTTTTGTAGCGTAAGCGTTGTTTTACCTTTTAACTAATTTGGTTGTTATTGCTGTATAAAATGACCATATGAACTGACATTGTATCAAGAGTTCTTTAATATAATCTGTTTCTTTGTGATACAATGATTTGCTTTGCATATAGGTTTTCTCCAAGACACTCAAAGGCAGGACGGTGATTGGAGTTGCAGCAGGAAGGTTCCACACAGTGCTGTGGACCAGGGAGGCTGTCTATACAATGGGACTCAATGGAGGCCAGCTGGGTAAGTCTCGTCCTTGGAAGTGGGCAAAAACAAAAGGGAAAAAAACCCAAAGAAATCAAAAACTCTTTTCAGATAAAGTTGGGTTCAGTCAGATTAAGGTGAAGCCCACAGCATGTGGCAAAGTGGAACAAAGCCGGAGAACAGAGCCAATATTATTAGCACACAGTCATGAATCGTGTTGCCAAAGTACTTTTGCGCAATTTTCCGTTTACTTGTGCAAGAGAGAAATTTAGTCGCGTTTTTGTGAAATGCCATTTAATAAGATTAAAAAAAAAAAAAAAGTATTTATCACAAATTCTTTAATAAGTACTTCCTGTCTGGTATGTTTTGCCCTCCTTTCCAGGTTACTTGCTGGATCCTAATGGAGAAAAGTGTGTAACAGCCCCCCGGCAGGTGTCAGCCCTGCACCACAAGGATGTGACCATATCTATGGCAGCAGCTAGTGATGGTGCAACGGTCGTTGTGACTGAGAAGGGAGATGTGTACCTGTTGGCTGACTACCAGTGCAAGAAGTTGGCTTCAAGGTAAATAAAAACTAGGATATCATCAGTATCTAGAGCACCATTGTAGAAGCGGTCACCTACTTACACTTAAAAGTTGCAATAATGAATTTTTGGGCCACGTGGGGGCAGCAGAAACAAGGTATGAGCTCAATATTTTTATGATCCCCTTTTAAATTGGTGTGGTGAAAAAACAATTGTTCATTTACACATCGAGCAATGCAACTGTTTGGAGTCATCGTTCTGGCTACGTTGCAAGTTTACATCGAGCATTCAGTCTCCTTTAGCTTTGATTTTGTTCTCTGCTATTGTTTCCACCGACTCCTGATTGCTAAATGTTATACTCTGTTCACCAGCTGTTTGCCAACTGTGGTCTCTTATATTTGCTGCGGGCTGTGATTGTGAGTGCTTTTTTTTGCTGAAAATTACACCATGAGAACAGTGAGAGTGAACCAGAACAATCATTTTCAGATGGGGCAGCTAAAGGGTGATCCTTTGTCTTGGTGGTAAAGCCGAGCATAGCTGCAGTCGGCTGATAATTTTCAGTTTATCACTATGAGAGACTCAAATGTTTCACATTGTCATATTTTTATTGAAAGTATTTGTTATAACTACACTATAGTCACTCTAGTGTTTCCTATACCCTAATCAATAAATAGATTTCAGATTAAGCTACATTTAATGACCCATTTTAGCATTTTATTTTATTTTAATGTTTAATCCATTTGTGAGGACACCATCTGTAATGAAATCACTAATGGGCCGTTAGATTGCTTTCTTCTGAAATGGGATTGCATATAATTTTGTTGCGCTTTTGGCATAATGACAATAAAAAATCAGATTCTGATCCTTCACCTCGCACGTACTCTGGCAAAGCACACAGAGAGTTTTTATCTGTCATTATGTTCAGCACAGACATGGAAGAAATTTTAAAAGCACGGCAATTGTCTCACTATCTTTTGTCTCCAAGTGATTGTTTCATCTGTAAATATAAGCCACTTGCCAGCCACTGCTGGTTAACGTGCAGTCTTACTGAACTACATTTCAGTCTCTGTTCTGTTGTCTGCCAGCAGAAAAAGCTTTATGACGACTTTGGTTGTGTTGTATTAAATATCCCCTGAATTGGAAATAATTGTTGTCGTTTCTCTGGTTTCTATAGTTTAGTGCTATAAAAGGGTTTGTTAATGGGGCTGGATAAGTACATTTGTGTACGTTTTGTACACATCTGCTCTTCTTTCTTTCTTGATTTTTGATTGGTCTCTTTCAGGCAGCTCAATATCAAGAAGGTCCTGGTGAGTGGGGGGAGTCTGGACCATCGAGTAGCTCCACAGATCTTGAACGAGGGAGGAGTGGAAAAGGTGGTCATCTTGGCATTAGATACAGCTGGGAGGGTAAGTGCATTGTTATTCAGTGTAGTGTTTTTTATTCTACTTTAGAGGTACTTTGAGCACCACAAGACAGGTGCCATTTAGTTCTTGGATATTCAAAAGAAGGAGGATGTAAAACTGTGAAGCTATAGTTCACTTCTGCCTCACTTTTTATACAGTATGTTGGTAGATGGAAAGAATGTATCCTGTTATTTTTGCACTTTACTTTTCCTGTTGTTATCTAACCTATGCTACACAGTTACACAATCCAAAGTCTGCCTTACCTGTATGGCAGCGTATAGATAAAAATGGTGAGTAAGATTAGTTTTTCTCTTGTCTCTGTCAGGTGTTTTGCTGGCGTTCCTCTGGAAGCTCGGTGAGACAGTGCCGGTGGGCGTATGCGCGTCAGGTTTTCATGACGGACATCGCTCTCAGCAAGAACAGCATGATGTTTGTGACTCAGGATGGGGAAGGCTTCAGTGGCGTGTGGGCTGGAGAATATAAGAAGTGTGGGGAGAAGAAAGGTGAGGAATTTAGAAATAAGGTATATTGAATACCTAAGTTAGCAATTTTTCTTCCTGATTTTTATCTGTGCTTGGATTGGATTTTAGCATAATGTGGTCTAACTATAAAATACATTTTAATGAAAGTTATAAACTGTTTTAGCAAGAGGAATGGCTTGATGCTCTATAAGTGAATCAAAAATTAAACAGCAAAAGTCATAAAAGAAAAGAATCATTAAAGTAAACTTGTCAAAATAGGTTTTAAGAATGGAAATGGATTATTATTATTACTTAATGTGGTTATTGTTCTCCTTCTGTGTTACAGAGGTCAGCGTGGAGGTGTGTGGCCACTTAGATGCAGGCACACTGTATAAACGAATCCGCCTGGAGAAACTTCCCTATGTTCACAGAGCTGTCAGCATCACCATGGACTCAAAGGGTCGGAATTTTGGAATTCTTCAGGCCGACCCAAAAACTAGGTACACCTGCCCTCGAACATAGAAAGTGCAGTAAACACTTAGGCACGTACATGTCAGTTCATGATTGAGTATATAACATGCTGTCTTTCAAAAGTAAAGGTGGGAAGGGGTTCAACATTCTGAAAAAAAGCAGATGGTTATTAGTAGAATATTAGTTAATATAAAACAGAATCATAACATCATTGATCCAGGAGAGCATCCTGTGCCCAACAGACACGGCTGGAAACGTGATCTTTGGCCCTCCATGTGGCAACAAATTAAAAACAGAAATGATCCTCTAACAGAAATAACTGCATGGACTGAAGGCCACTTCAGAAACCCACTGACAGCCCTGTCATTGTCGACAAGTTGTTTCAAGTGTGCAATCATTCTAGAAGATTGTTTCTTTTGTTTTTTTTTCTTCTTTCCAATCAATAAATGTAGGCTAAATAACAAACAACTCCCTGTATAAAAATGCAATCCAGCAACAACCAAAGTAACACTGTCCACAATCATTGTAAAGTAGTTTTTATCTTAAATGGGTTTTTTTTATTTGGTGTGAGGATTAGATTAATTTGGGATTATTTTATCGCCTAGAGAGACACTTTTGGACCAGTCAAGCTTGAGTGAAGAAAGGAGCTTAAATACATCCTCTGTAAACGAGGCATACAAATGGATAAATGAAATGAAGTTAGAAAATCATAGTTCTTTGTGTGTATGGGATTTATGAAATCCAAACTTAAGTGGACAGAAGAGGGTTAATAATTCTGAGAATGATGAACATGTCATTATTAATAATAATTAGGGTTATAAATTCTTGCTTCCACAGTAAAAGCATGCTTATCACTACCCACAGTAAGGTAAACCCTTAAATGTGAACTGTGCCATCTAGAGGTGAAAATGATTTTCCCTCAGGAAATGGGACTTTAAAGTACTCTCCCATCATACTTAATCAGGTCACTAAATGTTAAGTTTAGGATTCACATTGCAGCTGTTTAGGCATAAATCAGAACAGTGGGCTGTGTCTCTGAGCAGCTTGTGTCTCATCTTTTATTTTTAGATCTCTCTGCTGATTACATTCATTGCTTTATTAGGAGTCAGCTGGGAACATCCTTGTCTCTTTAAGTATTACGCTACATTCTGTCATTGTTCTCTTGTTATTGAAAAGATGGCTTGGCAGTTTAATCAGAAAATAGATACTTGAAAGATTAATTCCCGTTGTTTTTCTGTGTGTGCGCGCGTTTTTTGTTTTTTTTTTAAATAAATTTAAAAAAATAAATTATTTTTTAAAATGTCTTCTTCCTGTGTATGTACTACAGCCTGTTTGAGGTTCCCAGTATTTCTCCATCCTCCTTCTCCCAACACTTCCGGAGCCTTCTGGATGAGGCGGACGAAATGGACAACATCCACGATGTGACGCTTCAGGCCGGTGATCGCACCTTCCCGGCTCACAAGTACATTCTGTCCATGAGGTCCGAGTTTTTCCGGAAGCAATTCATGTCCGAGGATTGTGGGGTGGATGAGGAGATTGAAAAAGAAGTGAGGAAGAGTGAAGATGCCGTGGGCTGTGATTTACTCATTCTGGAAAAAATCCCACCGGACATGCTGGAATACACCCTTCACTTCATCTACACAGACTCCTGTGAGCTGCTGGTACACGGGGCACGGCCAAGAGTCTCGGGGGTCATAACAGCCCAAAACCAGGTGAGAAAAAAGAAAATCACATGTTCTTGATTATACTGTACAGCTTTTCTTTAAACTCCATCGATTTTTGACCCCACAGCAATTTTGTTTTCATTGACCTGGGAGGTCTGTTAGCTCTGACTCAGCTGTGTTTATTTAATTAACACTGTCTTTGACTCCGTCTGTTGCCTTGGCCAGGATTCAGAGGAGGATAGGCTTATCAGCAACCTGCAGGACTTGGGCCTGAATGGTCGTTCAGCTCTAGAGGTGTACCGTTCCCTTCCCCCTGCAGCCAAAGGCAACAGCGACAAGGCCAAGAGCAAGGGCTCCAAGCCTGGCAAAAAGGGGAAAGGAAGCAAAGGTGACAAGGCCGGAGCCAATGAGGGAGGGGCCAATCCAGTGAAAACCTTACAGGCTGTAGCAAAAAAGCTCGGTCTGGGCAGCCTGTCAGCACGGTGAGAGGCTGACTGTGCTCTAAAGTCACTGGCAATACAGATTCAATGTCCTTTGTTTTGATCATGTTTGCTTTATTTCTGCGCAGACTGGATGGTGTCAAATATGAAAATGGAAAAATTAATGTTGCACAGAAGAAAACTGGCAACAAACCCAAATTCTACCAGAAAAAATGGTACGCATATGTGTCTTTGTAATTAGCTGTAGCTACTGATTAAATTGCAAGCTTAACTTTGAAATATTTTCCCATATTTTGTTCTTTCTGTGTCTGTGCAGCTCCCATCTTTGTGATGTTACTCTGAAATCTGAAGATGGGAAAGAGTTTTCTTGTCATAAAAGTGTCCTCTGTGCAAGACTAGGTAAGATGAATCAGACAGCATGTCATCAACTCATTCAATAGAATAAATACTGTAACTTCAGTTTATTTTGGTTTGTTTTTAAGCTGAAATCCAGTTGACTGTAAATGCAGACTTTGCACTGTAATTAACAGCAGGCATTTCTTTTTTTGCCAAACTAAAACTTTTGGCTTTTTAGTAGTAAGAAGATCAGACACATTGCAGGCCTAGCTGCAGTATCTTGAGCCCTTCTGACATTCCTAGAGTAGTTAATATTAGTTCATAATATCTTATATTATATAATCATATTATTTTAGCCTCTGATTGAGGCAGTGCTGCATCCAATTCTGCCTCAATGATATTAGTCCTATTTGAGACAATATTCTGCAGTATACGTACACTTGAGGTTTTATATTATCTAGGGCTGCAACGATTCATCGATTAACTCGAATAATTCGATTACAAAAAATTATCGAAACAAATTTAGTTGTGTCGATGCTTCGTTTAAACTCTGCAGCGCTCAGGTGTCTCGTTTCACCCGGATTGCCAGCATTAATGTTCTCCGTCGTCGTCTTCTTCTTGTGGGTTTAATGGCGGTGGGC
>JAVDPK010038032.1:0-23440 GCA_034780415.1 Cichlasoma orientale
GAAGGGAGGAATGCATTCGGGAGGAAGGATGAAAAAAGAGAAAAAGGGTGATAAACGCTGGAAAAGACAGAAGACGGACAAGATGAGTTAGTCTCCCTGTCAATAAGATTAACAGAGAATTGATTTGACCTGAAACATGCTGTATCACATCATGTTTTGCATAATATACAAAAATTACCATTTTGACATGCCTGCATGAACCAGTCAAAGTGCACTTTACATTCACATCCCATATAGGCTATTATGTGTATAACAGTGACCTGTGACCACCGATCACTTCTTCCTTTTGTCCAAGTCAGCATTTGTGCCATATTTTAAGAAACTCCCTTAAGATGTTACAGAGATACCACGTTCAGAAGAATGTGGATTTGAGGTGAAGACCTAATGTTCTTACCTTAACCTTTGACCTTGACAGGGTTATGCGGTAGAGTGGGGTGTCCTCAAATTGTAATATTCAGTCCTGAACCCTTTCATGTGCAAAATGGCCAAATGTTCTACAGCCATCTATAGAAGCTAGCCAAAGTTAAAAGGACCAATATAATTTATCATTGTACCGTTTTACTTCAATTTAATCAGTTCATCCTTGAATCCAAGTCAATATTTTTGCCTAATGTAAATGAATCCCTCGAGGCTTTCAATGGCTATCCTGTCCATGAAAACAGATCAGAATGAATGAACAAGCCCCAAAACATGATGCTTCAGGCCTCTATTTTGTACTTTTTCTAAAGCCGATAAAAATGTTGCAATTTTTTTTTTGTTATTATTTTTCAGCCACAAAGCACATTCGCACATGAGTGGGAATGTGTTTTTGTCATGTAATGCACCCCTGTGTCCCCTCTGCTCTCGCTCTGTGTACAGGACAGCCTGCATCAGCCTCTCAGCAGGAAATTAGTGGGCACAAGGACTACAGACCTGTATCTGCGGTGCTCGAACATCAGGCTGTTTTTCTGTGTATTTGTGCATGCATATATGCAAGCTTAAACAAGGCATTTACAAGGAACTCTACGTAATAGCAATCAGCCAAGCATTCATTAAATGTAAATTCTACCCAGGCCTCTCGTGAGTCTTTACAGTGCTTCCAAAATAACTGCACGAAGGCCTTCTGGGGACTTAACTTATGATCTAATCTGTATGTCTTATCTGAAACCTCCTATGTAAGCAGAATTGGAGCACCCCATTTGATTTGGGGGAAACAGAACACTTAGAACCGATGCCTGGCTGGCTTTCAGACTGTCCCGCTTTCACTGTTTGTTTGCTTTTCAAGAGCACCACAAAGATAATTAGACAGCTGGTGCTGAGCCAATTTGTGTCCCTCAGTCTGTTGTTTACCCACTTTTTGCATAATACAGACGTGATTGTTGACATTGTACGATGTCGCTACACGGTCACAAGTGGGCATTTGGGTTATTTTCCTTGGTGTAGCCTGTGTGGCAAGAAGCTGGGTTCTTTTGGTTTGGGAAGGCACATGTGTGTCCATAGTGTGTCTTTGTGTCTATTTGCAATTAGGACCCATGCACAATTAAGCACCATCAAAAGCGATTACAATGCCATTCTAGATCAAGTAGCCACAGGAAGCCCACTGACTGCTCGACAGTTGCAAATAGCTCCTGTTAACGTTGGAGATTTTTCTACTTTTGAAAATTTGGAACCACTACTCAGTATTTTTCAGAGAAGGGTGTAAGTTGCAATAAAACAAGCTGGTGATTGTGAAGGGATTTCCTATTAGGACTGGACTGATATCAATTAAAATTTTCTGGGTCAGTAACACATTAAGTAATTTGCAGTTTGCGAGAACCACGGTGAGCGGTATAATGTTTTTGGGCTGTCTGTATGTATGTTAACTTTGACCAAAGGAAAAGCTGATAGAAATTTTGGTGATCAAAGGTCAGAGTGACCTCACAAAACACATTTCTGGCCATGACTATATTTCTGGACATTATTCAGTTCTATAACGCAGGAACAGAAGGGAAATATGTGATAATATGTGGAAATATTGGTCAGATACTACTACTGTCATGGCAAAAACTTTGTGTTTCATTAGAATCAGCTTTATCCATCCATCCATCCTCTTTTCTTCCTCCTATCTGGGGCCGGTTCGTGGGGGTAGCAGCCCAAGCAGAGAAACCAAGACCTCCATCACCTCAGCCACCTCCTCCAGCTTATCCGGGGGAACACAGAGGTGTTCCCAGGCAAGCCAAGAGACATAATCTCGTCAGGGTGTCCTGGGTCTACCTCAGGGCCTCCTCACAGTAGGACATGCCCGGAACACCTCACCCAAGAGGCACCCATGAGGCATCTCTGTCAGATTCCCGAGCCACCTCAGCTGGCTCCTTTAGATGTGGAGGAGCAGTGGGTGAACGGAACGGATTCTCCTTTCCAGCACCCTGACATAGACCTTTCCAGGCAGGCTGAGGTGTGTGATCCCCTGACCCTCTTCTTGAAAATGGGAACTCATGAGCTATATTGGCTAAAAATACATTTAATAACTTTAATTATAATCCTTCAAACTCTTCACTACATACAGTACCAGTCAAAAGTTTGGACACACTTACCCATTCATATGAATGGATGAGTGTCCGAACTTTTGACTGGACCTGTATATGAGTCTGGACCGATGTTGTTGTTGTGTGTAAATTCTCTTTGCCTGTGCTATAATCACTTCACTTAATTAAAAAAAATAGCAGAGTGGTGTAGATAAGCCATGTTTGATAAGGTATGGAGATATGAACATTACACACTTTTATTTTTATTGCACAAAAGGACAAGAAGGAAAAGCGCAAACTGCACCCAGGCTAGAATCAACTATCCGCTGATCCTAACATGATATCATCTCTTTCCAAACATTTGGAAAGTTAACAGACTTACCTTTTATGATGCTAAAATGAAGCAACTGGCGAAGAACCCCGGATGAGAGCGATGCTAACAAAGCCAAATTTTGATTTTCACAGGTAACAAAATGAGCAGTCAGGCTTGTTCATCTCCAGTGGAACGTCTTACTGTAATCGCGCTACATTTTTTGGTAACACAGTAATATAATGCATCATTGTGCTAAATTCAGTAATCACATTACAGTTACAATTATATTGTCACTTGCCTTACAAAGACAATTATCTGCAGGATGGGCGGACAGAAAGAAAAAACCATCAACAGTGCCTTTTTTCTTTTGATTTCAGTTCATGTACTGTGAGGAGGAAAATGCAGTCACTGTATTACTTTTATTTTTATTGCACAAAAGGAGAAGAGTGAGGCGGTAAAGTGCAAACTGCTTCAAGGACAGAAACAACTGCATTATATTGCTAACAAAATTTCAGCTCTTTGTAAGCGTCTGCGCAGACAGTATGCTAACACAAAGCTAGCGATGAACCCAGAGTGATGTTAAAGCTGAATGTATGCCTGCAGCCAGAGCAACAACAGGTAACAAGGGCAGCGATTTGCAGCCAGGCTTGCAGCACTGTAACCTCCATTTCTACATGCAACTGTTTCCTACTGCAGAACTGCAGTGGCGATTGCTTTGAAGCCTCTTTGGGCTGGTTTTCAACTTTGCTTTGTGTTCAGACTGAAACACTAGAAATATGGCATGCATGTCCTCATTAGAATAGGGGTTTGTTTCAGCGTGTGGGACCGTAGCCTAAGGTTTATATTGCAACCTGGCAATTATGTGAACTGCATTTTAGGCCACATTAGTGCAAAAAAATGCACAGTAATGCAAAAAGTATTGTAATGAGGAGTGTAACAAATTATTTTTGCTGGAGTGTAATTAAGTAACTTAATGCAATACTTACACCAGTGTCCATTTCAAACCACATCTTTTTCTAAAGTTGAATCACTGCAGCCACAACATTTTTCTGTGACATGCTCTTTGGGCTGCTTTTCTCATTTGGATAGATATGTTGCCAAATGCAGCTCATGATGATGACTTGTCTTTATCAGGAATGAATGTTCCTGCTTCTCCAGGATGTGACCGATACATATCAAATTAATGCACATGGACATCTAACATCCATCCATCTTCTATATCCTCCTAGTCTGCTCAGAGTTTCTGAAATCATAGCCTGTGGGCATGGTACATCCTGCACAGATCAGGATAAAAAAAAAAGAAGTTCAAAATATTTCTTCTTGCAGCCTCAGATGGAGGTTCAGTGTTGAATATACATTATTGCGCCGGATATAGAAAATATTTTTATACAGTAAAATGCATATAAATAGTATACACCTGAATTTGGTCCTTCATTTCTCACCCACCGGATAAGCTTAGCTGGTAATAAAGTTGTCAGCTGGCTTCTTCGTAAAACAATAAATCCCGCGGTCACTCGGAAGAAATAAAATCACTTTGGTTTCCAGTGTGCTTTTGTACCATAAACTGTGTCCATTTTTTGAGGTCAATTGCTGGTGAGAGCTTATCATGGAAAACACAGAGTATGACAAAGGAGTCATAAGAGACATTACTGATTAAGTCACATTTTAAATTGCTTGCAGTATATAAGGGCATTTCATTTCACTAGGGTCAAACATCTCACTTATAGTTTATCCACTTTCTCGGAGACAAATAGGACAGAGGCCTGAGTGTGTTCGATTATAGGAGCGCACCACTTGGGAGTGATTAAAGTTTGATGAAGCATGCATCTGCTCACAGACAGAAATGTTGTTTTGGGGTTGTTGCACTGGTGCTTCTGCCCAAGTGACACAGAAAGCATTTTTAGTGGTCTGAAAACATAGAAACACAATACATGCATTGGTAAAATTCCACGCAACAGCGTGATTCAAGTGATGGTATTTTGTGTTACCAATGTGTGTTTTAAATAAATTATGCCAAAATACTGTTACGTTCTGTGATTGACTTTGTAGCCTACAGTGAACTCCAAGCAAAAAAAGGGCCAGAAGGATTATGCTGTTCTTCAGCTGAGGTTTGAAGTACACTTAGAAATGAGATACGGTGAATGGGCTCCTTGGTTTAGGAGATATAAAAATATATTCATTGCCATTGTGACACTTAATAAATGTGACCGTATCTTTGATATTTGACTATCTGTACTCATTATTAAGGTGCTTTCACCTTTGCTATGAAAAGATATTGTACAGCACCAAGATTTCTCATCTGATCACCACTGTCATTGCTTGTAAGGCGGGTGATCTAGTAATTACTGCAAAATCTTTACACAGACAGGTTTATTACATAAAAGATATATAATAACAGTTATATATGTGTGTAACTGGCTGATATGTTTGGTGGATGATGATCATTTTAGGTGTGCGCACCAGTTTCGGATGCAGCCAAGGTCTTTTTTTTATTTTCCAGAACTTGTTGCATATTAGATCAGTGAATCTGCGACACCACGAGTGCGGTGAATTCCTGTGTCGGCGCAGACAGACTGAAGTTCAGAGTGATGTTCTTTCTTACAGGCCTCACTGATCTCTGTCAAGCAAGATAACGTTATGAACGATGATGACCTTTAAATTTCAAAAAATTGTGTTCTTGCTTTACCTGCAAACCTATTTTGGATTTGATATCAACTGTAGTTAGCAAGTATTAGTTAAAATCTGAAAGTATGACTTCATAGTGTAATACTGGCTCACTCGTTTTGTTATATAAACTCATACAAGCAACACATTATAAATTGTCACTGCATAATCACGTTCAGTGTTGCCACTGAGAGAAGGTCTGTATCTGGATTTGTTAAACTTCATCACTGATAATGTTCACATATGAGGGTAGATCAAAAAAGAACCAACATCTTCTGAGCATGTCTCCTCGTGTGTGGAAAGTTCTCCTTTTAGAGAGAAGAATCAAAATCTAGCAGTGAGACTGACGTGACGTGCTCTGCCAGAAGTGCACCAAACTGTGAGTCAGTGCTCTTGCCCTAATGAAGTTGACCGTTTTAGCAACACGAACAACAAGGTTCATTTTTAGCACTGACATCACCTCATGGTGTGTAATACAAAAATACCAGTTTCAGTTCTGGGTTAATTTCAGTCACTTTATTTTGCATCTGCTTCAAGTGTCTCTGTCAGATTTGGACAGCCATCGGTTGTAACACCTACAAGTTTATCGCATTTCAGCCCAGCCCATCCAAGCGTGCACTTACCTCCATGAACAAACCACGTCCTTTCATTGCGGCCAGTTCCTCTGTACTCTAAAACTCTTTGGTTATCCCACATACAAAGATGAGTAACTGCGCTGTGTCGTGGACATCACAGCTGTCGTCCAGAGCAGAGGAGAAAAAGTCAAAAATGTCCGCTTTGTTTTTCAACTGAAGCTCCAGATTTCTCAGTGGAAGGGGGCACATTCTCAATGCTTTTTTTCTCAGGGAAATCACAAAGCTGGTTTTGACCGTTTCATTCTTGGATGTGTAAAGCTTGGTGAAAAGTCCTTGTTCCTTTTGCAGCTTTGCTAGCAAAGGCTCAGATGTCTTGCTCTGCAACAGACAAGTTCTTGAATTTCACTGTGTGCTCAGTCTTGCAAAGGTGATCCTTAAACCACAAAATGAGCACATGGCTTTACCTCTGACTTCGGTAAACAAATACTTAGAAGTCCATTTTTTGTTCAAAACTCGACATCCTGCATCAGTCTTTCTTTTTAAATGTGAGTTGACAACTTTCAGAGGCAGCAAACTCACATCTCTCATAAAAATTGGTTGCAGCACATTTGCAGTGAAGCTACATTTGCTTGCGCACACAGGTATGTATGTAAATAAGAAAATAAAATAGTTGCCTTCAAAATAAAAGAAACAAAATTGCAAAAAAACAAAAACAAAAACAGTAAGCCATTCTCTAATGGGGATTTTATCAAAGAGTGATTAGAGGCTGAAATGGAACAGACAGCATGATATATACTTATTTATGTTTGAATGCTAATTTCCCATTGAGCTCACGTGGGCTGTGACCAACCATGGTACAACCAACAGACCCGATGTGGCCCACGAGCCGTACAACACCCGGGTCTGTCGTAACAGGTTCAAAATGAGACAGAATAGATTATAAATACAAAGATAAGATAAAGATAAAAATACAACCAACATTAGATCTCACCAACCAATGGTTTGACTGGTTTTCTATCCATGGGTGTTCTAAGTAGTGCATTAATACTGATATGAAATCTTCTTTAAAAATACAAATATATAAGCTAGTGTTTCTTAAACTTGTTATCTGGCGTTCCACATTTCAGAAGCTGAAAAAGTTTACAAACCACAATTTTAACAATAAAAAGGGTTCAGGTTAGATTTTACTTACAATCTGGTGCAGTAACATCAGCAAATACTCATTCACCTTAAATTCATTTTATATCTGGTTTTCTGAGCCTCCACCCATAGTGGTTCCTCTTTATGTTCTAAAGAGTGCTTACAGTCAAAGTCCCCCACATGCACCCACTGAGACCATCCTGCCAGACAGCATGCTGCCAGTTGGTTCAAAATTCTTAAATCTGTGACAACTGAAGCTAAATTTGCAGCGTTTTCCCCAGTGAAACACTAACTGAATGAAAACCGATCAAGAAGATTTCTTTCCTCAAAGGGGCTCAGTGTTGCAGTCTCAAGAAGCTTTTGACTGCAACAAAATTTAGTACATGTATCGTATTCTTTCTATGATATTTGCAGCCATTTATTTGCTGCAAATACTACTGTTGTAGTATTTTTCATCCTACTCCACAGGGGGGGGAAAAAAACTCCTATGTGTCAAGAACGAGTTTGACATAACTGTGATTAATGATGCGTAGTTGTGCTGCTGCATACACACCACCCCATTGTTCAATGTGCTGCATGGATACACATAGCGTAAGACTGCTGAACGTATACACCATATGTACGATGACAACATAGTCTCTGGTTTGTTGTACATGATGTCAGTCCTGCTGGGCCAAGTGAACCAGTTACATATCCGTGCTAGCTGATTATTTGTGCTTCAACTGTCCCACAGTTGGTTATTTTTCATTGTAATGCACTCTTTTGCTTGTTATTTTAAATATTTGTAATGTCTTTTTAGTTTTACTGTTTTTTGTCGCCTTTGCCAGCAGAAAGAGCAGAATAAAAGAAAGCATCATTTTGTTATGTAGCGTGTCAGAAATAAAGTGGAAAAATCAGAAATAAATACTTTAATAGTGAATAACTACTTGCCTGGACTAACGCATGCTTGGATAAAAGTTGGCATATCGAGCTGCAGAGAAGCCTCAGACAAGGGACTAATTGGTTTCTTTGGGACATGTGGCAGGGTGTCAACTGAAAGGTTAAAAGGGGCCATCAGACATGCAACTCCCCAGACCAGAACACAAATGACAGTTTTAAGAAGCCCTCATCATCTCCCATTCACATCATGTTGATCACTTCATCAATATCACCACAGGTGACTTTAGAGAAGCTAATGCCTTCAGATGCCCTCCATGTGGAAACTTGGCTTCGCTGCAGCGACTTTACAGACTGTTTCACTTTTCGCTTTTACATCTGAAATAATTGCATGTGGCATCAAAAAGATCAAAAGGGACTAGGATAAAAGTTCAGAGCGGATGGATTCCAAAGACAGCAATAATGCAAAAATAATAAAGGATGCACGGCTCTAAAGGAAGGTGTTTACTGGCTTGTTTGCCTGAGCTTTTGGAGTGTATGCAAGTGTGCGTTCATATTTTCCTTTCATGCACCTCATACTCGGAATGAATGAGATGAAAGCCATGTTTGGATGGGCTCTTTGTTTAAATGTAATTCTTCATTTCCTTTTGTCAAGGGGAAGTCAGATCGCGACCCCGTGCTTCTGTCAGTCATCTCTTCAGCCCAGAGGGGAACAGTCTGTCTTCATCATTCAAGCCTTCCCTCTACTGCTGTCCTTTTGTTTCAGACTCTATTCATAGATCATGAAAAGAGAGACATCTCTCACTTGTCTTTTGCCTTCTTTAAACCTATTTTTGTCCTTGTGTGGCTTTATTAAGTTGTCATGTTAAGGGCTGTAGTCTCTCACGGCGTATTCATCCTTGCAGAGCAATAATTATCAAATGGATTTGTCTCGTACACACACAAACACAAACACTACCAGGGGGGAGGCTACAGGTGGGCTGCTCTTGTCACTTATCATCAACAAACAAAAATCAATTAATAATCACACGTCCTCTTATCAAAGCAAACTAAACGGTGCGATACAGAAGCGCTCTAAAAATGTATTTATGTCTCGATTTGCGCACGTGCTCATGTATCTGTGAGCGCATCTGCCTGGTTGCACGATATGCCTGTGTGAGCCATGTACAGTATCTGCTCCCAGAGTACTTAGCCAGAGGAGCTGTCTGCTGTTTGAATAAGGGCAGTCAGTCACCGGCACTAAAGAGAACATTCATCAAGCACTTTTGCAGCTTACACCTGTTTCTGCTGGCTAAGGCAGGCAAGCTGGGATGGCTGTGGCGCCACATCACTCTCCGCGCTCTCTCAAGTGTTCCTGTGGGGGCTACGCGCACATATTGTTCCTGATGTTTTTCACATTAGCACCCTGCAATGACCATCACCACTTATAGGTAAATAAAGCTAACCTGACTCGGCGTGACAGGGGAGCGAGCAAACGAGGACACGGTTGTTTTTAACATCCCCTATATCGTAAATTCACCTGCACCTGCAGAGAGGATGCAGTCCAAACAACATTATAGCATCATCATCTCTTCGGTTGACTTGTGCTGTGGAGAGGGGGGTATAACCTAACACATTGCCAGGGGTTTCATACAGTTGTTGCCAGCAACAGCAGGCATGGATGCCTTCTGCTCAGCCTTGTACAGTAGGCTACAGCAATGATTAATTTCCTACTAATATGACAGCTGTGGTTTAATCATGATAAAGAGTTGCCTGAGATGCACGAGGACCCACTAGCCTCACCTTAGTGCTTAAAGCATTCTTCCTTTTACTGCCCTGCTGCATCACACATAATTGCCTTGCTCTATTCTGACATGGCCACTCAGTGGAATTAGGCCTTTCTAGCTTCACATATCACCCTCCTCTTCTTGGTATGGTGTGTGTCTCTCACGATTTTACAGTGCTCACTTCAGCGTGCTCGCCCTTATATGGACAGAATATGGGCATTATTAGTGTGATCCATCAGAGGATATGCGTCACTACTTCATACTTTCTTTTCACCCGCTTAGGTTTTGATATTGTGCTCTTATCGTCTCCTTGCCCCTGTTGTCCGCCGTAGTTTCGGTGAAAAAAATAATAATAATAAAAAGCGCCTCTCCACTCCACTCCTCTTGCATGCAGTACACATTCACGGCTTTATCGATTTCCTTTAAAATTGTATTTGCAGTAAACAGGAAGAATGTAGGCTTTAATATTTCCTACTCTCTGCAACACCTGGTTTGGGTTGCTAGGTAACACGTTCCATGGCAGTGTTTGATGTGTGTGTGCTCTTTGCAAATGGCTTTGATCCTCAGCATACTGACAGACTCTCTACAGAGTTACCTTCCCCTGGTAGTTTTGGCACCTCATCACACTACGGAGACTAAAATGTATCTGAAAGCTCCCAGGTGAAATGGAATACCTAGCTTGTTAAGCAAAGTAGAAAAGGGAAGCTGTCCAGAAAAGTTTTAGCTTTAAACTCTTTTCATTAAGAATTCCACAGGACAAGGCCGGCAGCCTCTAAATCACAGAGTCATGTGGGAAATGGACAGAAAAAGAGTGTCACGTTATTCATCATATTTCTTATTAATAATCACCTTCTACAAGAATTCCCATGTGAAATGCATATACTGTGATGGCTGCATAAAGCATCAAAATCCCGATAATGAGGCTGCTCCTTAAAAAGTAACGTGATGTGGAAGCTTGAAAGTTTTCTTCCCTACAGCGCTCCCTGCACAGGATTTTACTTTTTTGCTATGGCATTTTATTTCTTCTGCGTAATAAATTCTCACTCTCATTGAAGCACCAAAAAATTGCTGATAGAGAACTCCAAATTCAGTGCTTAAAAACACATTCACATACATTATAGCATCTGTTTTGAGTCTGATGATAAAATTTTACTGGAAACCATTCTGCAGATAAACAAATCCTTTCAGTGCATGATTTATAACCAATGCTTTCAGGTGAGGTGCACAAATAGGTATATAAAAAGTTACCAGTGTCTCGCTGAGATTGTAAACAATGGCAGTTTTTGGAGGTGCAAAGATGTTACCTTGTGTGTAAAAATTCTCTCAAAGAATTCATCTTGCTCTCTCAAAGTGAGCAAGATGAAGGGTAGCTTTTGGCCTCTGATGACACATATTAACTCTATTTTACATAATCGCTTAATTTTAATGGATTGGGAGTATGCGTTGTTACAATGCACTGACTAACTTGAGAATTATAGTTGGAGGTTGTACACACTTTGAAGTCAAATAACTGAGGCTGATGAATCATACCGAGTTTGCACATGTACATTTGGACAAAGTGAGACGGAGCGAGACAGAGGGAGAGAGAGGGGAGGGAAATAGGATGTGCTCTGGCTGGCCCTGCACACGAGTGCGTTTCAGGTTGTGTGAGGTTATTACAGGTTTGATTATTGAGTTCCACAGGGCAATTGGCTCAAATGAGGGCTGACAGCTTTGGAGGGCAGCAAACAGCTGGAGAGCTCGTCTCTGCCAGCAGCCATATTAAAACCATTCCACTCCCAGGTGCATCAGCTGCTATGATCTGTGATTAAGGCATAACTAATGAAGAGTTGATGAAAGTAATCAGGTGCCACTGCATTTGCAGATGCTTTCAAGATGCTGGAACTACACCTTCATAGCTTTAGAGGAGAATAAAGCCTAAGAGGAGGCGTGCTATTAATGAGTCTATATTTAGAATTTAAGGTGGTGCTCCAGCATTGAATACATTCTTTAGAAGCTCTTCAAATAGTCATTTCACCATTAAAGACCAATTACAGCACAGCGAGCTCATCTGAACAAGTGCCAGCATGCTTCATATAGTATTAAACAAATATCACACCACTTTATTTACCGATATACATCTGTAACTCTCTAAGACACACAAAGAAACCAACCTCACTACTCTATAAATGTAAACATCTCTATGTATCCCATATGGACAAAAGTATTGTACCATACCACTTCTTCTTTGAATTCAGGTGTTTTCAGTCCCATTGCCACACACTTAAAACAATGAAGCACCTCTCCATACATTCTGCCTTTACAAACATTTACGAAAGAACGGGTTGTTCTGAAGAGCTCCTTGAATTCCAGCATGGTATTCAGGAGTCAGGTTCTTCCCTCCTGATACTCCACAATAAACTGTAAGTGATATTATTGCAAAGAGGAAGCTTTCAGGAAGTGCAGCAACTCAGCCAATGAAGTTTCACGTAAAGTTACAGAGGTGGATGGTGTGTAAAAGTTTCCAATGCATTGCTCACTCAGTAACTGTGCGCTGGTAGCTTCATGGCATGGGCATCCATGGCCGAGCAGTTCCTGTAGGTGTAATGTGTAGGTGGGCCAGTACTTCTTTAACTTGAACTCAAAGTTAAACTACAACACTATAAGGAAGTTCATAAAGAGTTCTTTGGTGTTAGATGTGGCTGAAGTCCAAGTGCATGAATTTTTGAGTGCTAACACTTACTGCTGATGTCAAAGCCTGTAGGAAATGTATTGACATAATCTCTCCTTAGTGCAATATGTATGAGCAGCCACTTACTATGGCAAAATAAAATCTGTCCTGATGCTGTGTACTTTGTGAGTACTGAGCATCTTGTAATTGAATTTCATAATGTTTTTTTTCTTCATTCTTACTCTCTTTCTGCGGCGGTATAGGCACCAATGGGGAACTGTGCAGAAAGGGACTGATAAGGTGTTTAGCAGCTTCAAAAGATTTGTGTGATTTCACCTGTTACTTCCAGTGTGACTTTGATGTAAGCGACTCCACTGACATCCTGTCATTTGGTAGGTAGGGGGCCTATGCGCACACTGAGATTTTACCAGTAGGTTTCATTTATCATTTAATTCTTTGGAGATGTCTTACCAGCCTGTCACCTGTTGTGCCAACAGTAAACAAGAATGAATGATGAATTACAGAATTCAATTAGATGACAGCAGCTGTCACCAAGGCTAGTTAAACTATTAGCAGTACTAATCTTGTGAAAGTCTTGCAGTGTGTGTGTGTGTGTGTGTGTGTGTGTGTGTGTGTGTGTGTGTGTGTGTGTGTGCGCGTGTGTGTGTGCGGGCGGGTGTGTGTGTGTGCGCGTGCGCGCGTGCGCGCGCAGTCCTGCTTGTGGTCTAGGCTCCTGTTGACAAATGCTACATCACAGTAGAGGACAGGAAGCCGGATTGCATCTCAAAGCTGTTTCCATGTAATATTCATTGTCATCTGAGAACACAGCAGCCTCAAGTTTTAGATCAAAAGCATTTCTATTCAGCAACAAGGGAAAGCACTTGAGTGTGGAGGAGGAATTCACAAAACGCCTCGGTCTGCCTTTGATATTGCAGTCTTCTTTCGGACCTTTGCCAGTTAAGGAACAGAGTCCATCTCTCTCAAGCATGTAACAAAGAAGTGCATCTTTAGGGAGTCAAAAAAATTATATTAACATTGTATCAATCAGGCTTAGTCTTTCTTAAAGCAGGGCTTTGTTGTTTTGAAGTCCTGTACTTAGCGCAATGTACATTATGTGCACATGCAGCAAAGGCATACTTTTCTTTTCTTTCACTGGAGTGTTTGATGACATTTTTTCCCACACAGTTTTGCTGCCATCCATTCAGCTACAGCAATGCAGCTTCATATACAAGTGTTATAAATATGATCTCAGGAAATTAATTATCATTAATGAACAGGAGCAGTATAATCCTGAGTAACAGTCAGTCCTGAGAGTTCTTGTTTTTCAAGAATGAGAGAAAAATATCATGCCTGTAGCTGAGAATAGCTTTTGTATCTGCAGACATACAAAACTACAGCTTTACCACATACTGTACCACATCCTTTTGAGTAATTACTGGCATTTGGTCTTTTTGCTTTTGCCTAAAATTCCTTGACAGAAGTTGCCAATTTAAACTCAGTGGTCTAATTTAAGAAATGTATCTCTTGATTGACAGATTTACCCTCTATGTCCATTTCTTGTGTGTATGCTGCAGTGATATATATTGAAACCCAGCCAGTTCATTAAATATCCATTCATGATTTCCTGTGCTTGTGCAGCTATCCAGCCTATTGCATACATTTAGTTGCCTTTGCTGCTGCTGCTGCACAGAGCAGAAATCAATCTAAAGGGAGATACAAAGTGTGGTAGCCAGTGTGTGGGCACCCTTACCACTCACATATTTTATTACAATTCTCTCACAATTGATCAGGAGCTCGCCTAATTAACACTCAGAGGACATCTCTAATATTCAAAAAAAAAAAAAAAAGCAACAGGAAGTGCTGACAGTAGAGATGAATGCGCTCTTAAGAACAAATAGTACAAAGAGATACCAGCTCAAAGCTCAGTTTGAAGATCAAATGCCTCAATCAGATAAATCCATGCAGGAGTCCTCTATTCAGGACTGTGGACTAATGTTTTACAGTTACACTTTGCACATTTTGCAGCATGGTGGCACGGTGGTTAGCACTGTTGCCTCACAGCAGGTCCTGGGTTTGAATCCACCATCTGGCTGGGGCCTTTCTGTGTGGAGTTTGCATGTCCTCCCTGCGTCCGCATTAGTTCCCTCCGGAGTCTCGGGCTTCCTCCCACTGTCCAAAGACATGCAGTTAGTGGGGTTAGGTTAACTGGTAGTTCTATATTGTCCATAGGTGTGAATGGCTGTCTGTCTCTCTGTGTTAGCCCTGGGACAGACTGGTGACCTGTCAAGGGTGTACCCTGCCTCTTGCCCCCTCCCCCCCACTGCAACCCTGAATTGGATAAGCGGAAGATGGATGGATGGCCTTTGCATTTATTTAATGTATCTCATATTTAATTCATTATACTTGCAATAATGATGCAAATGGCCTTTTGTGCAGCAGTAGTCAGAGAATTAAAACAAAATGCATTAGTCTTTTAGATATCATTCCCCAGGGGCAAACAGCTTGCCATCACAGCAAACGATCTGAGAGCATCTTCACAAACGCGTGTTTAAGCTCAGGATCCACTCTACATGTTCCTCCTCAGCCAGGGGAGAGTGGCAGGAGACACAGCTCTGCTAGTGTATTTCAAAGGAAATATCTATTTTGAGATCCAACACTAAACAGATTCTACAGCAGTAAACACAAGTGTTTCGCCTCTCCGAACAGCAGCATAGAAAACGCATATCATGCATTAAGACATTAGTCAATGGATTGCCGTGGTGGAAAATTACATGAGTAATTCAACAATAGCTATTCTTGGATGGGAAAACATATGAGAAAACAGCATGGTACTTCTAAAGAAATATAACGAATGGATGGCTAAGAAAAGAAGCACTGTTATGATCCAGCAGCAGGAAAGACAGTCAATTCTTTTGCGCTGATGAACACACCAAGGTCTGCAATACTGATGATAGTCTATAGTGTTAGATTGATAGGATACTTGGGGTGTGAGTGAAACACACCATTTATAACAGCCTCAGTACAGCATGGCCCCGACAGCGCAAATTCACTTAATAATCCTTGAAACCTAGGACAACTTGACAAGCGCACTTAAACCAATTTCATTTTACAGGGTTAACATTAGGCTATACATTAATCTTCTCACATTATTTCTTGTGCAAGATCTGCTTGCTGTAACTACATAAATACCATGAAGTAATTTACAGACTATACAATATATGCTCAATTGCAAGTTAAATCCTTTGGGATGTTCCTAAGAAATTATGAATACACCTGGCATAGGTAATGTCTTTTTGCACAGCATTCTTACTTCAGGTCTATTCCTTAGTTTAATTCTGTGCCTCAAGCCCTCTGGGATGGTGGCAGGCCCACTCTTGTTGTATCTTAGCTTCTTTCTCTCTGCAAAGTCGGGTTATGCAGATAAGCTCACGCTTCATTTTGGTCTGTCCAGTGTAGCAACAGTGTGTGTGGGATATTAAGTAATACCCTGACAAATGCTGACAGCAGCTTAGGAGGGAAAAAAAGAGATTAATGGGACCCCTCACATTCATATGCTAGTATCTAATAAATGCTCGACAGAAACACAGTTATTAGTTCATCAGTGACATCTCTCAATGAAAGTCATTTGAATAATTCCAAAATGCCGTTTTCCTTCCAAAAGAGCAAATGCAAGTGGTGCCAGGCAATCAGCCCTTCTAGCATTGAAGGCTGTGGTAATAATATGCATGATCCAAAGGGACAAAGACCGCTTCAGCCGTGTGCTGCCTTGAGCCGAATTTACAAAGCAAGGAAACAGCTGATTGCATGAGTTGAGGGCCTTGGTATGTGCCTCACGTGCAATTCATGCACCATGCAGTCAGTCTCCTTGGCTCTTTTAAAACAAAAGAGAGAAATAAGCATCTACATCAAAAGCAAGAGACAGGTTAAGGGTCTTATGAGTACACTCAAAGTTAGGGTATAACATAACATACATACCCCAGCTAGGAACTGGTACAGAAAGTATGAACTGACAGTGCATGAAAGTTAAATATTGTCTTGGCAGAGCAGAGAGCCAAGAACAGGGCATTTTTTTTCCAGATACTTCAAGCAGACCTGCTGAATCCAGTAGTTCAAAAGGGGATTCACATTGCAACTCAATAAGGACAGACCCCAAGAGACTCTGGAGACACTCAGCTGGGATCTGATAAGACATGATGTGGTATACACAGATAGCTGCAAACTAAACTGTGAAGATAACTAGGAAGCCTCATTTTGTAATGTGGTATTTTAGATCAAAGATTTCCTAATATTAAGTTGCTAATAGCATTTAAAGTTAGAGTAAATTACTGTGGCGTTTCAGGCATAAGTTAAGTCAGTAATTAGAAAGCATAATCTAAAAATTTAATATAATAACATTTTTGTAGAGTTTTAATCAGTTTTGAAACTATTATGACATAATGTCAAAGGGTGCTGTTTTGGTCACGGCAGATGGCTGCCCGAGCCTTGTACCTGCCGGAGGTTTCTTCGTGTTAAAAGAGAGTTTTTCCTTCCAACTGTCGCCAAGTGCTTGCTCATAGGGGGTCATGTGACTGCTTGGGTTTCTTTCTAATATGGTCTTTACCTTACAATATAAAATACCTTGAGGTGACTGTTGTTGTAAATTAATGCTATATAGATAAAATTTAACTGAATTTTTAAAATGTTTTCTGAACAATCTTTTAAGTATTAATCGCCTGCAAAAACAAACAAACAAAAACAGCACATTCGTGTCTATAGCATATCAAGTATTGTGCTCATATCGGGGGTGGCATAGTGGTAAGCAGTGTTTAACACTGTTGCCTCACACCAAGGTTTCTGGTTCAAACTCCCTTCTCTGTCTGGAGCTTGCATGTTCTTCCATTTCCATGTTTTTTAGGTTAATTGGCTGCAGGTGTGAAAGTGAATGCCTCTCTGTGTTAGTCCTGTGATGGACTGGTGACTTTATCAAGATCCCCCCCCACTCTGTGACAGCTGGAATAGGCTCCAGCTTGCCTGCAGCTCTGAACAGGATAGATTGTAAAGATAATGGATGGATGGAAATTTATACTATGTGTTTCTGTACCGTATATATATATATAATACTGTGGCAGAGAGATACTCAGGTTCCTGTACTCTACTTGGAAACTTTTCTTTTAAGCTACTGTCAATATAGGAATTAAGATTGGCTACCTCTGGGGGCAATGGCCAATGTTTCACAGGCTTTCAGCCAGTTGATATCCAGATAATGGACAGCAGATATCTGGGCCAAGACCTTGTGTGCTGGTCATTGCTATCAATCTGACTTTGAATGCAGAAAATATTTAAAGAAAAAAAAGAAAACTAATAAAAAGCTAAACTGTGGTAAGGCAGTATTTGAAGGCTTCAAGATCGCATTCTGGCTAATGCCTTCATTCCCCTCCTTCTCTCTGACTGTGTCCCTGCATGCAGCTACAGCAAATCCTGCACAAATGTGATTGATTAGTACTACTCAGACTACCAGAAAGTTTCCAGTATCAAAAATCTCATCCTTCCCCCACTGATTCAGCCTATTCAGAGGCAGATATGTTTAGAGATTTTACTACTCTCTGCTTCTCCTCCACATTTCAAAGGGAAATATTGTACTTCCTTAACCTAATAAATTTTTATCTGTGACGAGTTACAGTACTTTGCAGACTATAACTTCATCTTGAATTCGATTCTCTAAAACATATTAGGTTGATAAAACACAATTCATTGTTAAAGAATAATTTCGTGGTTCTCGTCCTGTGAGGCTTGTAAATAAAGCAACCTCAGACAATCGGAACATTTGCCTTTAAGCACCATGTAGACCATATAGGTAAAATTATCCAATTTTAAATAAAAAAAAAAAAAAGGAAATTAACCTTGATCAGCTACAAAAGTTAGATGCTGCCTGCATACTAATGCATCAATATTAGCGTTTGTCAATCTAATCATGCTGTTTTTACAATTTTGATGGGAAGAATTTTAAAGGTAATTCAATTCAATTCAATTCAACTTTATTTGTATAGCGCCAACTCACAACAAACAGTCGCCTCAAGGGGCTTTGTATTGTAAGGTAAAGACCCTACAATACTGCAGTATTGTAAAGGTAATGGATTTTGCATTTTGGTTTAGCTATTTTCATTAAAGTATGGGCCTCTAAACTACTTCCACAGCAGCTGTTAATAAGGGATGTTTTCTCCATGGTGTTTTGAACAGGAGTCACTCAATATCCTGTTAAATTGTTGTAATGTTGATCTGAACATTGTCGGTCTTCTTACGCTCTGATGTTGACAAGTGTACACGGGTTATACGAGATGAGAGCTGATAGCTAAATATTCATTAACTAATATACCTAACTGAATTAGGACATGAAATATATTGGAAGAATTCACTGTGTTAGTATCCGCTTGTCAGTAACTGTTGGATCTTTAAAGGGTTCAACAAAGAGTTAAGCTACAATGGAAGGAAGAAAGCACAGGGCCTTCGATGGGGCGGCAGGCCAAGCTACCTTAAGGGAATTCACACCTCTACAACTCAGTGAGAAAGATGGGGGCTGAGCTGGAGTTTGACGTTTCTTTGAACGAGATAGGTTAAAGCTCTCTCCTCGAATAGATCGCAACCTGATGCAAACAGGCCTGTCAGCTGAATTGGGATGGGACTTAGCTGTCACAGCGAAAGGAGGCTGAGGACTGCACAGAGGATAGTGTGGTCAAACGAGGTGAGTATAACTTGTACAGCATTTCACTACAAGGGAAGCTAGCTCTTTGTGCATCATCGCTATCATACTTAACATCCAGAGAAAGTCAATTGTGGTGCTTTAAAGAACAATATCAAAGCACAGCTGTAGGTATGTCTTTCCCACATGATTATTAAAATGTTACAAAATACATTTAAATAAAGTCAAAGTCATTGTTCCCCACAATCAAAGATGATATCTTCAGATGTCATATAAAGGTGCAAAAAGTCAACAGAATTTATGAGTTTGAGATGATAAACTCCCAGAAAACGAGGAAACCCTTACATGAGCAAAAATATTTTCATTTAAAAATATTTTTACTATATTTTTAATGAAAATCATTAGTAGGTGCTAAATAATTTTGCATTAGTCAGTGATTAACTCAACACTTTAAAATCAGTCAAGATCTAACTTTTAAAATCTAAGACTCTGTATTTTAATTATGTAATTTTCTTTTTTCTTTCATGCAGTATGCCTACTGTATAGTACATCCTAGTTGTAAGGGAAATTACTTGTCTGATTTAGTCTTATTTTTGATTTTGCAAAACCACATTTTTGTCTCTTAAAGTATCATTTGCAGTTTAGCCTTAACAGTTATTAACTCCATCTTTTTTCCACTGTGTGCATGCATTTGTGCATGATGCCCCCGTGGATTAGAATTTGTTTCCGACTGTGACCTGGATTATGAGGATCTTGCATCCTGCTTGAGAACAGGTTCTGCTTCAGCTGAGCGATTTAGCCCTTGGTAGTTGTCAACTGTTCTTCTAAAAAGCTCGATATACAATTACGACAACCTTCTTGTTTTATATACTCCGCAGGCTGTGTATTGGAGTGTGAGTATGAGTTTGACAGATGGAGGAGGAAGAAAAAAATCTGAAGATCTTCCCTTGGGGGACATCTTAAGGGGATCCATTTTATTCTATGACTGCATTTCTAAATAGAGAGAAATGCAATGAGCTGACACATCAAACATTATCGTGGCAAGCTAAAAGCAGAGTTAAGCTCTTTATGTCTACCTCTCTGGTTTGAAGTTTTGCTGAAACCTTTTCAGTGAAGTCACTCATACCACATGTTGATCTCTTGTACCCCATCAGATGAGAATGGTCTTTCCTGCTTCCTTAAATCTCAAGTTTAATATAAACAAGTCTGTTTAATCACGATTATTGCAGGCGTATGAAAGCTTTCTGTGCAAAAGCACTGTAAAAATAGCTCTGTTTATTAGCCTGGTGAACTTGAATTGTGACAAGAAGCAAAGAGTAGCATTTTAGGATCTCCACAGAGGAGACTCTAAAATGCCATAGTCGACTAATAACTTGAGAAGCATTTATCTCTGTGTCAGGAAAGTGAGGAGAGAAATGATGAAGGCAGACAACCTGTAGAGCTGCTCACATTACACCATGGATTTCCGCAGCCCTCAGGCTAAGGGGGGGTGGGGGGTGGGGTGTCAAGGAGGGGGAGACTTTGAAAGGAGCAGAGAGTGAAAGGAATAAAGGCAGGGTCTTGAGACGGCATGCCAAATAGTGAATAGAGCTGAGACCTTTTGAAAAGTCAGACAGTTAACTTCTGACTGATTCACTTCATCTCCATCGGCATTGTTTATTTATGTGGCAGATGGGTTGCATAAATTTCATCGTGGAACTCACCGTTAAAAACCTAACTCAATTAGCCAGCCGGGGTATTAGCAGACACTTAGTCGGATCCATTGCAGCAAATCACAATAGGCAGAAGGGTGATATTTTTCATT
The DNA here is from genome assembly GCA_034780415.1 of Cichlasoma orientale. Lineage (NCBI taxonomy): Eukaryota > Metazoa > Chordata > Actinopteri > Cichliformes > Cichlidae > Cichlasoma > Cichlasoma orientale. Next base: position 20,948 of record JAVDPK010038032.1, read on the forward strand.
TTTGGTGGCTAAGGCTCAAACCCATTATTTTTCCTTGTTTGTGTGAGTGCCTGACTCATTGAATAATCAGTTTGATTAATAAAACCAGTCACCGTAGGCATAATGTATTTGGCTCACATGAGTGTTTCTGTAGTAAGGGGGAGCCTCTCTAGTACACTATGTGTTCATGTGCTGGATGAATTCTTTTTGTTTTTCCAGCTCCCTAACACTGCTGCGAATAATGTGACAAATTTATCATTAATGCTCAGAGCTTTAATTCAAATTAACTTGGCTCCTCACATGATGTTTTCTCCACCTTTTGCCTTTTGTCTTCAACTTAACCCCTCATTATTCTCTTTCACTGCTGCTTCTATAGTTACTGCTTCTGTATTCTCTCTAATCGATCTCACTCTCCATCATTTTTCGTTCTCATTTTAAATATTTCTCACGTCCCCGCTTCATCTACATACCAGCCTCCTCTGCCCGCCTCCCCATCCATCGCTCACTTCATATCTCCTTCTTTCTCTCCCCGCCAGTGAGCCCACCCTGGCAGCCTTGGCCCTCTTAAATGCATCATTTCTTCCAAGAGATATCCTTCTGCACTGACCTCTGTGCTAGCTGGCTGACTGCCATCTTCACTCAATGGACTCATCAATCCATCTTGGTTCTTGGATGGCCTTGATTTTATTGTCTCACACAGCCCTCTGTCATCCTGTTCATCTCTCATCCTTAATGTCATCCTTTCAGATTTTAACATGTCTGCATTTTCTGAGCATACAGCGTTTGATTACACTGAGCTAGAATGGCAGAGTCCAGGTGGACTATTGTTGTCAAGTCCTTGCTGGGGCAACTGATATAGAGGCATGGAGGTGGAGGTAATCATTTGGGTGGAGGCAGCAGCTACTTTGAAACTCTTTATTTTTCTGCTTATTATATTTGATGATTGATAGCACCTTTTAATGCCTTGATACTTTACATTAAGCAATGCTTGCACACACATTTTCAGTCATGTTTAGCTGACTAAATATAGGCACTGTATAAATAAATTTGGGTTTTTTTTTGGGGGGGGGGGGTGCATAACTTGCTCCTCCGTGAGGAGTTTCATGGTGAAAATACATAAAATACAATTTTTAAACCCTTACTACCTCGTCTGTTTGTAGTGTGTAGAAAAACAGCTGTCCTTGACAGGTAATTCATGATTAATACATATATTCTGGAAAGCGTAGCTTCCTCCAAAATACTTTTACAATAAAATACATTATCCACAGACATGCTAAAATACACAAATTACTAAGATTTCAAAACCACATAAAAGAATGTTATGTTTTTCTGTTTGTTTTCACTGAAAAAATTCAGCAACACTTTAAAACAACAGCTATCGTGGTCGGTCAGATAGCATAACTAACAGCAGGTACTAAACTAATGCTAATGCTAGTGTCAAAACTGCAGTTCTCTGAATAGCCACTTGAGGCTGGCAGTCTTCACTCATGAAAGCTGCTTTGTAACTACAAATAAGTGCTTTAGTTTTAATGAGTGAAAATTTAATATAATTTATACGTTAGCGCTGTTAACAGATATCTATGTCTGTGACGCACCTGTATAGCCTGACGTTTTGCAGTCACGAGACCGTGAGTGTGGAAATCTGTTAGCGAACAAAACAATCATAAAGAAGCTTTTGGTGCAGCAGCCTCTTTAGAACTAATTTCATCTAGCGGACTACTCTCAGCTATGTGCGAACGACGTCAAGCGAGAAACTTCTACTTAGCTTTCTACCCTCTCATTCAAATATTAGTGTAGTTTTGTTTTCAGGTCCAATAGTAGCACTTTTTTGTGAAAAAAAGATTGAAAAGCAAGTTGTTAGAATTGCTGTTTCTAGTTTGCTATCTAATCTTAAGAAAATGTTGCCTACCTTTTTTATTTTTAGCTTCAATGAGATAGTTTATAGTTGGGGTAGCACTGCCGCCTCAAGGTTCTAGGTACGAATCCACCTTGGCTGAGGCCTTTCTGTGTGTGGTTTGCATGTTTTTCCCGTGTCTGTGTGGGTTTTCTCCGGGTACTCCCACAGTCCAAAGACAGGCTCAGGTTAGGTGAATTGGTATATAAATTGCCCACAGGTGTGAATGTGAGTGTCTGTCTTTCTGTGTTAGGCTGGTGACCTGTACAAGGTGCAGCCTGCATCTCGCCCTATGACAGCAGGGATAGCCCCCCCAATGACCCAGAAAAGGATAAGCAGAAGAAAATGGATGAGCGGATGGAAGTTAGTTGAGATATAGACGATTCCTAAAACAGACATACGCATCATAAGATGTGAAGAAAGTTTTGAAGATGAGCAGAAATCTTGCTGAAACACATCTGAGCTTTTAAAGCCCAACTTCCCAAACAAAAGACACAAAAGTAGCCAGACATGAGACAGAATTTCCACTTGTCTTCAACCAGACCCCCCGGGGGGGGGGGGGGGGGGGGGGGGGGGGGGGGGGGGGGGGGGGGGGGGGGGGGGGGGGGGGGGGGGGGGGG
>JAVDPK010038212.1:4246-23383 GCA_034780415.1 Cichlasoma orientale
CCCCCCCCCCCCCCCCCCCCCCAAGCAACTAAGTCTTACTCTACCCATTAGTCCTGTGTCAACAGCAAGCTCGGGCAAGTACTGACTGGCTGGCTTGTGGATCTGTAAGGTGAAAGTGATCAGGGGAAGCAAGTGAGGTGATAGTAAAATGGCTCCGGGATTTATAATGGTGCAGAGCATCCCTGCAAGGAAGGGTCAATCTATTAGTTTCTGTCAGTTTGTCAGGGTAAGGAATCTTTAATTACCCCAGCTATAGTGTTTATTCTCCCTCATGCCTCTGTTCTTCCTGTTGCTTCCCTGCAGTGTCCAACCCCCGCCTCTCCTCTCTTGTTCTCATTGTTCCTGCACTCCCCACCCTTTTTTTCACGCTACTTTCACTCTTTTTCTCTTTAGCAAAACGAGATGGGCCACTCTCCTGCTGCGGTATTTCAACACTATGCCCATGCACTTCATAAACAGGGCTTTATTCTTGTTTCTGTGCAAGACTGTGCAGATCCGAGTTTGTATTTGTGTGTGTGTGTGTTGTTTTTTTTTTGTTTTTTTTTGGTGCTTTATTTAGTGTAAGGTTACCAGCAGGGTATTGTTGAGATGTCTCTCAGGGAGTTGGGTAGACAAGTGTTGCTTTGGATCCGATGGTATCAGCAGTCACGGCCACTTAAAAAAGAAAGCACAGAAAAACAGTCACCCACTTCATAAGTTCATTGGCTCTACATTCAAGGATAACCAAATAAAGGAAATAAACCTCTAATCTGAATCAGTGGAATACCTGTGGTCCCCCAAGGGCTGTCTCCCTAGTTGGTGTAAAGTACAGAGACTGTAAGCTATTAAAGTTGCCTTCCTATTTTCCTTCCCCAGCACAAAGATAATACACAAATGCAAGACTGTGAATATTGAATGTCTCTAATCTCTCTTCCCTTGCCAAGCCTTTGTTTAACCCCCCTAAGTTTGGTTGCAAAACATCATGGTAAAATGGGAAAGTCAGAGAGCACAGAGCAACAAAGAGAAGTGCACATGCAGTAATTCCTATTTTATTGTCATGTATGTTTCTTCTTTTCTCCCCTACAGTATACAGTATGGAACTTTCTACCAAAGAACCTGTTTGAACAGTTTAGAAGAATTGCCAATTTCTACTTCCTTATCATCTTCTTGGTGCAGGTAAGAGCAAGCTCCGTCTGCATGCCAACTGAAACAGTGATAAGTTTGTTTATCATTTTTAAATAATGACTTTGTGAGTGCCTGTTGTTTATGTGACTGCCTTAATTTGTAGTCAGGTCCTGTGTTTGAAGGTCTGGTTTCAGGCAGACTATGAAGTAGATGCAATGTTGTTTTTATTAAGTCTGAATGGGTCAATGTGCCAGTGTGTACAGTCTACGTGATCTACATACTGGCTGTTTTGCCTGCATAAAAAGGGGCATGAGAAAGTATGTCCATGTGCATGTAGCCATAGCAGATGTGCAACAGTAACAGGAAAAGAGTGTGCAGTTATATAAGGTGTAAAACTGCTCTACTGTATTTCCTTACTGGGCCTACGTATCTGGGCCTTGTTTTTAACTGAACTACAGAAGGTCATAAACCTCTTTTTGAAGCAAGGTAGACTTAAAGGTAGGCTTTTATTTCTGATTTCCTCAGTTTGATCAGTATAATTGGTCATGTTTAAATGCCTTGCTTCTATCGGCTCAGGTTACTGCATTATGCAGAGTCGATCATTTAATCTTGTTTGCAACTGTTTCAAAGAACTGAAAAATTCAACGTCACACCAAATCGTCAGCAGGTTAATTCAGCTAACACATTCATACACACACTGAGAATAGGATCTCGTCTCTTACATTGTTTTAGAGTAACACAGAAAGAGAATCAACATCTTGGAATAAAGATAGTGAAATAAGTGAATCAAATGAAAATTAAATAAATATAAATAAATAAATATACTGCCCCAACTTGGTTCAAGTTGAAAAATATTTTTTTGTGTGTAATTTTATAAATTTGAGTTACAGTAAGCTGTTACATAGCTAATCTATAAGCATCTATGTTGAGGGTTCAAGAAAGCTCTGTACATTCTAATCTTTGACTCTATTGCTCCAGAGTTAGTTTTCAAATTATTGGATGTTTTATGGGCTATTTCAACCATGATTATGTCTGGAAAGAATTTATCTTTTTTTTTCCTTTTTGTTTTTTGTTTTTTTTAAACAAAACAATATAGAATTAAGATACAAGGTTCAAACTGTATATATATTTTTTTTATCTTTAATTCTTGAAATTGTGAAACATGTCTAGAATTGCAGATCATTTCTATAGTAACTGCTTGTGACTTTGTCTGAAAACCCCATTTTAACAGATTTGTTAGTCTCATGGTAATCCCAGAATTTCTTTTTGTGTCATTTCCTTGGCTTGCCTTGCCTTGCCTTGCCTGTGCTGCCTTGGCTTTATTACTGGAAACTGTATTGTGTGAGAATGCTGACTAAAAGACATTGACTGGCAACCCTATTTATGTACTCTTAAGCGACTTCTCCTCTCCTCTCCAAAGATTTGTTATGTACATCTGCTTTTGCTTTTCCATCACCTTTTCCTAACTATCTCTTTTTGTGGTCCATGGAAATGGAAACTAACTGGTCTCCTTTTAGCGATAACCTAAACTATCTCAGCAAAGAGCCCTCTAGTGTAAACAGGTGCTGGCTTTAGAGCTTGTCAAGTGGGATATGCTTTCTCTAGTCACTTACTCACTCTGAGCTTCTGTTCCCAGAAACCCCATGTTTCGGTGTCACAAATGATATTAATCTCAAACAATCAGCTGCAGTGTTTATTTTTCTCAGCCTTTTGGTATCCTTTCTTTTCTAAGTTGTCTGGCTTAATTCTAGTGCTAATGTGTATAAATGCTGTAATTTTAATTTGAGAGCTAATTTATGAAAATGTATGAAATTATCATGAGGAAAATGTAGTACATGTATGTGGGAGTAAACCACAAATCATGTTTGCATCACCCATACAAACTGCATCTTGCTGTATGTGAATGTGAGGAATTTCTACCTGTCATGTGGCGTGTGTGTGTGCGCGCGCGTGTGCGCTTGCGCATGTTATGTATGAGTCAGTGGGTGTCCTGGGTGTTTACCCAAGCTGCAGTATGGTTGGCATTTCTCCACTAATCCAGCTTCTCTTGAGGGGGCTCCTTATCCTAACCACTCAGTCTTTCCCATGCAGCTTGCTATTATATTAGAGTGTGAGAAACAGGTACACAGATGTGCACTCATTTTGCACTTGCATCTTATAGATAGAAATAAATCTTCTCATTTCCCCAGAGAGGCTTGATGCAGATGCTCCACCAACAACCAAATGTCATTCATTCCCCAACTCTGTTCTACCCTCCTTTTGTCTCGCATTGTCATTTGGTGTCTTTCTTTCTGTCTCACATAACCTCCAATTCGCTGCAGCGCTGCACTGTTGACGTCAGCAGCCAGGAAGCCCTCTGTACATCTGAGTGCCACAAATAGACACAGGCTGATAAAAAAGCACCACTCTCCTATAAATAGCTCTGTATGTCTTTGCTTGAATTTGATTGAATGGGAATAGAGCACTGTGAGAGAATGAGAAAAACGGTGTCGAGAAGGCAAGAGAAAAGGAGAGACAGAGGGGAAAAAATGAGAGGGCGAAGGGGTAGAAGGATGCGAGGACCCACTGTGCTGCTCTGGGACCCTGGGGACCAGCTGTCTGTCGCTCACTCTGACACACTTCCCGGCTCAGATGAAGGGCTTTGTGCTGCCCCGTTCTGCTGCTGTGATATCACACCAGCACATCAGCAGCAGTACATTAGTTCACACTTGCTGCTGTGATTTCTTTTGGTTTTGCATTTGGTGCAGTGAAGGAAAGGTATTTTTTTCCCCCCATCGTGTGGAATTTTGGTGGTGATTGTTGTTAATCAGTGCAGTGGAACATAAACTCTTGGAGATTAGTTTGTTGTTTGGAAGAAGCAGAGTACATCAAGGTTTTGTGTAGGTTTTAGTGTCCTTAGGAGTTTGATGTTGCAGTGTGTGAATAGTGATGTTCTGCTGTTCTTAAATTGCCACTGAACCACTGCTATTGTAAAAGTGTAGGCACGTGTACTTTGTAAAAGTGTTCTAATAATTTGTCTATGATGTTCCTGAAAATGCTGAGCAAGCTCAAAATGCATGCATGATCACAAAAGACCTGGGGCTACACAACCGTAAGTCATCTAAACACAGAAGCACCAGTTGGTGGTTGGTGGATTAAACAGAATTGTATTTTTAATTATAACTAAATGACCGAAATAGTTTCAGTAAGTATACAGTCGATACATTAAATTTCAGTAACAACTCTTCTGTTCCAAAAATGGAGGCTGTCCTAGATACAGCCATGTCTTTGAAGTCTGTCAAGTGATTTTAAGTTGTATTATAGTGTGGGATTAAGGTTGCTTTGTGTGGGTTTTGATGATGAACAGATAAAATGCCACCATCAGCACTTTCTTTTTTAGGCCTCTATTGAACAGTGGCTAAGGATAAATCAAAATCAAACAACTCTTAGGCTTAAAGTTGGCTTTGTAAAGCATTTTCTTTGTACTGGTGGTAAACTGTAGTTGGGTTTTGCCATCTGGCTGCTGCATCAGAGAGATGCTAGTTGCTATTTTTCTTTCTGTGATTACACAAATCTAAATCTAGTTATGTGAACAAGAGGTGCTGGAAATTATGCTCATTTCCAACTCTATATTTTTAATATTGCTCTCTACTAGAATAGCTTTGCATGATTCACGGTTTAAAATAACCAGTTTTTATCTTACTGGGCATTGGTGCAAATCCTTATGTAATCCACTGTGTCACACAAGCTGATTAAGCTCATTTGCCTTTAGGGGGCACATTTTCTTTAGTCCAGCTTCCTTCTTATTGGATGCTCCTCACAAACAGGGTTTGAGCAGCTCTCTGCTCACATCCAGTGCTCTGTCCTTGAGATGACCATGTTAGCAATATCCCAGCTATATGAGATCAAAATCTATCTCTATCTCTATCTAACTCGGTTTATTTCTCTAGCTCTCTCTCTGCTTGGAACACTTTGAAAACACGTCAGATCTCAGTGGGGAAAAAGTCTATGCTCAAAATGGTACTCAGTAGTTTGCATGCATGCGTGCTTGACGATGTTGGGGCATGTTCCTAATGAGAAGATGGATGGTGTCCTGGGGGATCTCCTCCCAGATCTGAACCAGAGCATCACTGAGCTCCTGGACAGCCTGAGAGTCGGACAACCATTCACCCTCACATTCACCACCTACAGGCAATTTAAAATCACCAATTAACCTAGCTCCACTAACTGCATGTCTTTGAACTGTGGGAGGAAGCTGGAGTACGCGGAGAGAACCCACGCAGACATGGGGAGAACATACAAACTCTACAACGAAAGGACCCGGCCAGATGGTGGATTCAAACCTTCTTGCTCTGAGGCAACAGTGCTAACCACTGTGCTACCGTGCATCCCTCCATGGATATGTAGGGATGCAAAATCTCATCTTGATATCTTTCTCTATTGAGATTGCCTCCAATGTTGACAAGCCTGATTGTCATCACCTGAGGTACTAGAAGCTCAAAACAAGAGTCAATATCAACTGTCAGTCTTTTATCACAGTGCTTTTATCAGTGTTTAGGGAAGGGATCTGCTTGGTTGTGCCATCAGTGGATTGCTAACATGACCAGGGCAAACCTAGCTTTCATCAAGAGGCTGCTTCATACAGCAGTAGCTACATAGCCTAAGATCTAAAGAATCTTTAACATATACCCCCAAATACTCTTGAACGCTTGCTGCTCCTTTAAAGCATTGAGCATTCTCACCTCATAACACATCAAGCTACTGCGGCAATATTAATACTTTTGCTTTTGTCTCACCGGTAGAGCTACAAATATAATGCAGACTCTACTCTGACCCTCCAAATGCTAGTTCATCTCTGCTTTGTAATTGATTTGCCCTTAAATTAACTGTAATCACACTAAAGTTTTGATAGACTTCTAGTACAGTGCCCTTGTACTTTCCTGAGTGTTTATTTTGAATGGGTTAAGTGTGTGGATCTGTGTTTGTGTCTGACTGTGCTTACGAAGTTTGCTGCCGTTTTATTTCATTTTCAGTTCAAGCACAGGTGAGGAAAACACTGGAGACTGCATCAAAACATATCCTAGTTGAGCTGATGTCTATCTGACACTTTGCAATGCTCCTGGTCAGAATTTCAATGAGCTGGATGTGGTGTGTCTGTGCGTGCTGTAATATCCACTCTGGCTCTTGGGGAGCCCAACCTGCATTCTGCAAGATCAGAAATACAAGGGTAAATCCTTCTGATGGTTTTAGGCGGCACAAAGACAAAGAAGTATTTGTGTACTGTGATTTTAGGTGGGAGCCATGTGAGGTGCTGCTCTTAAGCTGGATGTTTACCTGATCCTTGCATTCTTATTACATACGTGACTAAAAATGCAAATTCCAACACTATTCATACTTTACCTCAAGATTCCTTCACGCAAACCTCAGGCAGGTAAGGTGAGTTTGTCAAAGCTTTCTGCTGGCCCTCTTCCATGCCTTGGCAGCGACACAGTAGTGTTGGAATGCCTGCAGATTAAGCACTCTGTCCCTGGCTCACTTGATTAAAAGTTCTGTGGTCCAGAACCTCCTTCTCTCCCCTCCAAAATGTAAATGTCTCCCTTGTGTTCCCTGCTGATGAACAAATATGGGAAGTAGTAGGAAGGGACTACACCCTGCATTTAGAGGGCCAGCCCCATCTTGTGATCCGTTACCACGCATTGCTTCTGCAACCACAGCAGCCAGCATGCTGCAGGAGTACTCTGTAGTGATGAATTCTTGAATGTCATGTGTTTATTGTTGCTGAGTCTAAACATTCCATTGTTTTATTTTGTCCCCCCCCAAATTAGGTGATAGTGGATACCCCCACCAGCCCAGTCACCAGTGGCCTACCCTTATTTTTTGTGATTACAGTAACTGCTATCAAGCAGGTAAGAAAGTCCCTAATGAGGCTGAGTGTTGGATGGACACACACATATATGTATATGTGTGTGTGTTTGTATGTATGTGTATATATAAATTTATTTTGCAATGTCCTTATTTTCACATATTGTCTTTCATCACACTAAATCCTTCTTCCTTTTCTATATAACACAAGCCCCCCCGACAAATCTTCATAACTGCCTTGCTGTGATTTTTGTATAAAGTACGTGCCTAATGCTCTCTTGGGTTTTGTATTAATGTGCTCTGCTGGTGAATTCTGATTGGGGTGAAGACGAAATAGCCTCTAGGGGAGTGTTAGCAAATGAAGAGAGTGAGTCTATTTCAGAGATACAAATTATCAAGGGGAGTATCTGTTTCTTTGACTCTATTGCTTCCATGTCCCAGCTTTAGATGTATTGTTTTAGGATTGGCTTTTTAGTTAGTCTACTGCTGGGGCTTTGAAATGTACAACAATGAGTGGATTTCCTTATGATAATATATGGGATCCTCTGATAACATGTGTCCACTTTCATCCATGCTAGTGCCGGTAGTATTTTTTTTTTTCACACTGGTTATACTGGGATCCGAGTTCTGTGAGCAAGGCTGAGGCAGTTCCTCCACACACAGATCCTGTTAATACAAATTAATTGATATGTTCACTGTTTTTAAGAGCAGTGGCAACAAAAAGTGAAAATACACTTTACCTGAAAGTAAAACAGGTAGCCTATTAAGGAGTAAATGACTCTATAACCACATGTAAAATGTTTAAGTGAAATATTTTTGTTAACAGAGGCAAATAATCCATGTTTTGGGTTGTGTAATTTTATCTTTTTCATGACAAAATGTTTCAGTATTCTATGTGTTCTTGACTGAATAATAATATGGATGAGAATAATTATATAAAAAAAAAAATTCTCTGCATCACTGAACCAGACTTTTGTCCTCCTATCACCCTGTGGTCCTGCTTTTTGGCCCAAACTCAGCCTTGGCACACATTCTGGTTTACCCCTCTATCCTCATCTCCTCCATCTCCATTACTATCTTAGAGGCTTTATAAAGTCCACACTGGGTTTTGTGGCTCGTGCTGCTGCAGCCCTGGAAATTATCTTTCTACCTGACTCAGTATTATTTCATTTTATACTGTTTCTGTGCACTGCTGAACAATCACCATCTCATTCTGCTGCTGCAGGCACTTCTCCAAGTAATGATGAAATGCCGAATGTGGAAATTTAATTGTATGCACGGACATTCATGGGAATTTATACTCTTCCTTGGGATTGACAGCTCCTGCTTATCCTTTACTGAAACTTCTATCATTAAGAAGCCATAAAACATTCAGAGCACACCCCTCAGTTTGACAGCTACTGCTGTACTGTGTGTCATTTTGTACTGACATCAGTTATAACTGTCAGTGTCCCATAGGTACAGATGCCACAGAAAAGGTTTCTACTTTTTGTTGTACTAAGCAATGCTATTCTGATTTTGATATATTGCTGCAGGGATATGAGGACTGGCTACGGCACAAGGCTGACAATGAGGTGAATAAGTACCGAGTGACAGTGCTAGAAGACGGCCGGAGGATACGGAAAGAGAGTGAGAAGATCAAAGTACGTTACAACAGACGCATCTTAACTGAAATCAAATGGAATAAATAATTCCTCCAATATATGACCAGAGAAAAGCTGCTGGCAGCTAGACATGACTGGGATATGTGCACAAGGGAGAACATACTAGTCTGCTGAACTAAGTTGATGGTCAGATGTGTGTTAGGGCAACTTATTTATCCAATGCATTCTGTTTTTAAAAGACTTACAGTTGGCTGGCTCACTTTAGTTTTCAGGATTTAAAAAGGAACAGAATTTGTATTTGGTCATCTTTATTTATTTATTTAACCGCTGGATGTTGAGTGGTGTCAGCTGGGCTAGCTGACACCACTCAACATCCAGCTGTCAAAACCAAAGCTTTATGTGTTGTTTATGCATTGCATAAAACAGCTGTTCCCTGCACAGGAGCCCATATAAGTTTACTGTAAGCTACCTCCTTTTGCTAAAATAAACATTCAAAATCCAGACAGGTTTTTGTCACTGCTTGGCAGACCAAGCTACAGATTAAAGATGATTATGGATTGTTCTTGTTCCTCTTTTAGTATCCAAGTGTTTACACACTAATCACAACAACTTCATAGGGATCTGGCAGTCATATTTATTTTGGAGTCCTCTTAGTGATAAAAGGGACTGAAGGTTGTTTAAACTTCTGCTACTCATCCTGTGCTTGATTCTTTGGAACAGAGGGAGAAAGCATACTGTGTCTTCACAAATGTTTTTTGGTTATGTTTCTCCAGGTGGGAGATGTTTTGGAGGTGGAGGAAAACGAGACCTTTCCCTGTGATTTAATACTGCTGCAGTCTAGTCGAGATGATGGCACATGTTTTGTTACCACAGCAAGTTTGGACGGAGAGTCTAACCATAAAGTAAGATCGGTGGACTACTCTTCTACTTTTTTTTGCTGGGAAGAATTTAACTTAAAAGTAGTTTCCATTTTTAGCAGGTGAAGTTTATAGTTAGTGCACATTAGTTTGGTGAATATAAGGTAATAAGAGAACAGTTGTGGATATAGAAAAACTTTACTCTTTTCAATAGTTAATGCATTTTCCCAAGTGCACTTACACACTACTTATGTAGTTAGAATTTATAGAAATTATTATTTTTTCTTTGATTGCTGGCCTTGATTTAAAGAGGTGTCTCTCCTGTGTAGTTAATCAGAAATAGGTGTTTATGCCTGTTTGTGCTCAAGTATGCTCGGTATCTTTTTCTTAATTTTGCGTATTGTTTGTGTGTGTATTTGAGAAGCAGTGGAAGCTAAAGTGATCACTTGACCGAAGTTGGTCACTGCTCACACTCTCTCTCTCTCTGCCTCTTCCACTTGTCCAGACACACTACACAGTGCCAGACACAGAGAGTGATGTGGAATCTCTCAACGCCACCATTGAGTGTGAACAGCCACAGCCTGACCTTTACAAGTAGGCAATCATCATGTGGTCCCAATGGATTTACACTACAAGCATGGGGTGACTGTGGTCTGTTAGGGAATGGAAATATCTGTAATGGCTCTGATATTAACATGCAGGTTGTTAAAAGAAGTTTTGGCAAGTCATAGTGCGTTTATGGGACAACAGAAGTGATCCTACTTTGAGCTTTCCACCACAAGCTTGATTCTGATTTACTTGTAGCAATTTCAGCATTGACAATAGATTGGTCCTCCTTGGGGCAAGTAGTGAGACTGTTATAATTTAGTCAGATATCAGACTGAGGGTGAGTGTGTGAATATTCAGTCAGTAAAAATGACAGCATTTTGGTGGCTAACCACCAGTAATAAGCAGGCCTCTAAACTTTTTGATTTTAGGTCAGTGGGTAGTCAGTTTTGAATAATTAATAAACTCTGAAAAGATCTAGATACCTTGAGTTCAAATCCCTTCTAGTATTAACACATAACATTTCCTCACAAATGACTTCAGCTGTATGAGCGTATGCTATTTTGTTCCAGGTTTGTTGGTCGTATGCACATCTACAAAAACAATGAAGAGCCTGTGCTGAGGTGAGAGGATTCATGCCCAACCAACTCGGCACACTTTAAGTGAAAGCAAAATCAAACCACAATTGTTCATTTGTTTCCCTTTACATCACCAACAAATCATTATTTCATTGATCCTTTATAGCAGACAAGCATTAAAATAAAAACAGACTGGCAGGGCTTTAGCCACTGCTTCCAAAGCACTCCCACAGGAATTTATCATTGACTGCTTTGTAATGACCATATAAACAAATGCCAGTGTCCTTCTCAAGAACACTGGAACTGGTGTGAGCCCAGACTGCAGGCATACTGTGTACTGTCACTGCGTATATTAGAGTAGATGCCAGCTTGCCTGCCAGATTTCCATTTAGAGGATAGAGGAGTGTGGATTGCACAGCAGCTATATGACTAAACAGGTTGATATACTGATGTGATTGTGCAGGTCTCTGGGCCCAGAAAACCTCCTGCTGAAAGGAGCAACTTTAAAGAACACTCAAAGGATCTGTGGTACGTCAGCATTAGCTTTTTTAACAATAACATATTGGAGATGGCTCGATGTCTAAAAGACTGATGTCTTTTTCTTATTTTCTTTCTTAAGGTGTTGCAGTTTACACCGGTATGGAGACAAAGATGGCCCTTAACTACCAAGGAAAATCTCAGAAACGCTCTGCTGTGGAAAAGTAAGTTTAGAGGAATAAAGTGTAAACAAGTCTAACAAACCTACTTTCGGTACTCGTTAATTTGAGTTCTTGTGTCTTCAGGTCTATCAATGCCTTCCTTCTGGTTTACCTTTGCATATTGGTGAGCAAGGCCTTAGTGTGTACTACACTTAAGTATGTATGGCAGAGCAAGCCCGGACAGGATGAGCCGTGGTACAATGAAAAAACAAAAAAAGAAAAGGAAACTAATCTGGTGAGTTCACATTTTAGAAAACTAATGAAATCAAATCTGAATTAAAAAAAAAAAGGTGAAATGACTTGAGTTAAACATGTCTAGAGCAGAACTAGAAAAACAACTGCTGCAAGAATTGCTAATGTGGCTTGTTAGAAAAGTGTGAGCATACTGTGTTATTGTGTACTGCATAGCAGAGGCCTCTGTTAATACAATTCGTACTTATAATTATCCTTAGAGGATTGTAGTTAATGCTGCTGAGGGAATTACATCCATAGTGTTAAAGCATTTTACAAGCTCTTATAAAACTAGCAAAATGGCCACTGTGGACCTACATTATGACACGGTCCATTTCATGTTAGCTGTTAAACCTCTGCTCTGGCCCTCACTGAACTGTGAACCTTGTGACTGCCACTATTTATTCATTTTTGTTCCAAGCATAAACCATGACTAAGACTACAGCATGGTTGATTATAATTGCTTAAGTTGTGGAGTTAAGTTTTGCAAACTGCCATGATTTTGTTTTTAATAATGTGCCTGCGTCCTATTTTACCAACAGTACCTTAACATGTTCACCGACTTCCTGTCCTTCATGGTGCTCTTCAACTTCATCATTCCAGTGTCCATGTATGTGACGGTTGAAATGCAAAAGTTTTTGGGATCCTTTTTCATCTCATGGGATAAAGATTTTTTTGACTCTGAAATTAAGGAGGGGGCACTGGTCAACACTTCGGACCTCAATGAGGAGCTGGGACAGGTCAGATGGTCCAAAATTTAATGTAACAATGAAGTGGCAGAAATATCTGTCAGTTGTGCATTTTTGTGTTTAAAACAACTTTAGCTAAACTTATGAAACTACAAAAAAAAACAAAAACCCAAAACCCTAAAACAAATAAACTTTAAAATTCTGAGACCAATGTAAGTGCTTCTGTAAAATGAATTCTCCTTGCCTCATTTTTATAATGGCACTTCTGACTTAAACAGTGCTGCCATAGATCAGTCGCACTTGGTTTTCCAGATGATTATTTGAGTTAAAGGTGATGCTCCGTTAAACTGATTAATGCAGTGCAATTTCCTCCTGGAAGTAATTGCCTAATATTATTGTTCAAGGCTTTTAAACGAGAAACTGAATTTTTATGGTTTTGGAAGTGTGTCATTTTTATTTTCATATTGCCTGTAGGTGGAGTATGTCTTCACAGACAAGACGGGCACCCTAACTCAGAATAACATGGAGTTCATAGAGTGCTGCATTGATGGCCACCAGTACAAGTACAGGGATGCGAGCTCGGAAGTGGACGGATTCTGCGTTACAGATGGACCTGTGAGCATACTACAGCAGAAAGCTGGCAGGGTGGGTGTTGTGGTGTCCCGCCATCTGTTGTAAAAGTCATACAAGGATTAACATATGGCCATTACATAGCTCGTTGCCCAGAAAGACCCTTCATTGTTCATCCTCATACATTCTCCTTGACGTATTCATAGTTAACATAGAGGGGGGAAGCGGCTGCATGCTCCCGACATGAGTACTTGATAAGATTTTACAGACTGTTGCACTTAATTACGTATGCTGATAAGAGGTCAATTTGGTTGCAAATTCTGGGCTTTATCCAAAGTCCAGCTACTGTATATGGCTCCTATTATTAGGTAGAAAAGTTTGTTTAAAATTGTTTACAGATTAATTTTCTACTTATAAAGCACTTCATGTTGCTTATTTTACCGTATTAAGACATTTTTATGTTGTCTTCGCAGGAAAGGGAAGAGCTATTTCTGCGCGCCCTGTGCCTGTGCCACACAGTCCAGGTGAAGGAATCTACAGAGCAGGGTCAAAGTCAAGAGGATGGAGAGATAGACCAGGTGGATGGATTAGTGGTAGATGGAGAGGTGGTCCCTCCACCAGAGGAGCAGAGAGGCTTCATAGCTTCCTCACCTGATGAGATTGCTTTGGTCAAGGGTGCAATGAGGTAGGAGATGGGCTGTTATGACTCAGTGAGTTCAACTGGCATTTTGACTAGCACACAGTTGGAATTATGCTTCTCGCGCCATGTAATTAATATGTACCTAGTATAATTTCTTTATAATATTTACTGAGTGCTTAAATAGCATTTGTGTGGTGATTTATCTCCATCTCCAGGTATGGCTTCACATTTCTTGGTCTCGAAAGTAAAACTATGAAAATTCTCAACAGGAACAAAGATGTTGAAATGTAAGTCAGGAGTTATGTAGACAAAGCTTTTTGTTCTTTGTTACATGTTTTATTTGCATTTTCACTACATGTTTTATTTCCACTGTGCACTTCCCATAGATATGAATTGCTTCATGTGTTGAACTTTGACCCAGTGAGAAGGCGAATGAGTGTAATAGTCAGATCCAAATCAGGTGAGCTTGAGATTACTGTCAACTTTATTGCAGTGCTTGTGATGTAGTGTTGGCCTTCGCCTGTCACCTTGCCAGGTGTCTGTATAATGGTGTGTTTTTTGTGCATAGGTGATACCCTGCTTTTCTGTAAGGGAGCCGACTCTTCCATCTTCCCCCGAGTCAGACCAGAGGAAGTTGAAAGGATACGCATGCATGTGGAGCGTAATGCAAAAGTGCGTTACGGAGAGCATCTTATCTTTCCAAATTTCCAATTCATTGTAATAATTTCACAACATAATATTTTGTCTTTTATAACATTAGTTGCTATTTTACTGTTTTAGGACGGCTACCGAACACTCTGTGTGGCCTACAAATATCTCAGCGCAGAGGAATATGTCCAGGTAGATGCAGGATTGAGGGAAGCTAGACTGGCTCTGCAGGACAGAGAGGAGAAGCTTATGGCTGTTTACAACCAAGTGGAGACTGGAATGAATCTAATTGGAGCTACTGCTGTAGAAGATCGGTGGGTGCTTACACAAAATAACTGTACAGCTCTGTACACCGGTGAAACTGCTGATGTTGAAACCTGCTGAATGTGATCCTTATATCTGCAAGCTTCTGCTGTCCTTCCCCCTCAACAAACATCAGTGCCAAAAAGTTTAGATAGTGAAATCCTCAACACAGAGAAATCTCAGAATACACACAAAATGAATATGAGGGCAAAAGAGTGCAGAAGTCTGTGATAAACATGTCATAAAGTTCTTATCATGGCTTGTGCTTTATTTGTAAATTAGCATCATCACTATTTATAGATTTCTACTTTGTTGAGTTTCTCTAATGAATTAATTCCTCCTTCTGCAGATGCTTTAGGTGTTATAAGCAAAATGTCACTTTTTTTTTGTCATTTATGACTTTGCTTTTCTATTTTCATCTGACTAGTTGGATGTTAACCCAGAGTCCCTCTTTTCAGTGCTTTTTAAAATAAGCTTATACTGCCACCTTGTGGTTAAGTTGTTTTACAGTCGAAGATTCTGGGTTTCAATGAATTGCAACAGTTAAATTCTAAAATAAATATAGTGAATATAGCATAATGCAAGTAAACACATTACTGAATCATTGTGCACCAGTGCATTAAATCTGAAATATGTAATACAATTTACATAAAAGTGTTGTTTGCTTAATGTACAAGGACCCATGCAACTTTTGATGTTTTATGAAAAACTTAATTTTAGTTTGTTAGTTTTTTTTTTTTCAATTGTAGGTGTTCTTTCTGCTAATCGTAATAATGAGAAGTAGTAATTTTTAGATTCTTTTCTTATTATTATCCACAGTCTTCAGGAGGAGGCGGCTGCGACTATGGAAGCTCTTCAGGGAGCAGGCATGAAGATTTGGGTCTTAACGGGGGACAAGATGGAGACAGCCAAGTCCACCTGCTATGCTTGCAGATTGTTCCAGAGGAACACAGAGCTGTTGGAGCTAACAGTGCGCACTCTAGAGTGTATAGGGAAGAGGCGTGAGGACCAACTGCATGACCTCTTGCTGGAGTACCACAAGAAAGCTGTACAGGATGCACCACCAGCAAAGGCTCGCGTCAACAGGTTGGTGCCTTTAAATTATACAATCCTAGTCTGTGTACTGACAGTATGATACTGGCCTTTTATTGATTGGAGATATTTTAATCAAAATTAATGTTAGTGATGAATAAACTTAAACCAATTTGTCTTCTCTGTATTGTAGGAGTTGGTCCACCCAGGATTATGGTTTTATCGTAGATGGAGCCACTCTTTCGATGGTGCTCAATTCATCATCTGAAAACACAAATAACTATAAGAACCTGTTTCTGCAGATTTGTCAAAACTGCACAACCGTTCTTTGCTGCCGCATGGCTCCCCTACAAAAGGCACAGGTCAGAACAATAATTTGAAAAATGGAAACTTAAAAGAGCTGAACTGATTTCTTTCACAGTGAAAGGTTATTTCAGATTTGATTCAGTCTCTGTGCCTCTGTATTCATCTGTCTATAGATAGTTAAAATGGTGAAGAACTCTAAAGGCAGCCCAATCACCCTTTCTGTTGGAGATGGAGCCAATGATGTCAGCATGATTTTGGAAGCGCATGTTGGCATTGGTAAGAAATGTCATGCTGAAGCTGATTTAGGTATCTTCAATTATGCTTCTATCTATAGTGGACTGCAGTAGCATGTAATATTTTTGGCCTTGGTGTTGCAGGCATTAAGGGGAAAGAGGGTCGGCAGGCAGTTAGGAACAGTGATTATGCCATCCCCAAACTCAAGCACCTCAAGAAACTTTTGTTGGCTCATGGGCATCTCTACTATGTTCGCATTGCACACCTGGTGCAGTATTTCTTTTATAAGGTAAGTAGACATTCTGTGTTAAGGCAACCAGAAGTACCCGCTAGAGTCCAACCGATATATCAGCGGACTGATATTATTTGCAGATATATTGATTTTAGCATTTCAAATTTAACAAAGTAATAATAGACAGTTGGAGGGTGTTGATGTTGTGTAGTTTGTGCACCAGTCGCATTCTGCAGTTTTGCTGTTGGTAGCACATGTCTTTATAATGTTACAAACTCAACAACCGGGGGATGAAAATGGCTAATCCATGACTTGTTGTGACAAGAAAACAAGCTTAGTTTTAAACTGCATTGCTATACTGTCTTAGTAAGGACTCATAAATAATTACAGATAAAAGTTTGGGAAATCGGTTGACATTGTTGAAGTTTCCTGGGTTCAAATCCACCGACCGGCTGGGGCCTTTGTGTCTGGAGTTCGTATGTTCTCTCCTTGTTTGCGTGGGTTCTCACCGGATACTCCGGCTTCCTCCCACAATCTAAAGACATGCATGGATTAGGTTAATTCTAAATTGGCAGTAGGTGTAAATATGAGCATGAGTGGATGTCTGTCTCTCTGTGTTAGCCTTGCGATAGATTGGCAATCTCACCCTATGACAGCTGGGATAGGCTTCCATAAGCAGAAGAAAATGGATGGATGGACATACAGTATATGAGAGAGATTTGGCAGAATTAATCTTAACAGACTGATTTTTGAGATGAACTCAGTGTGAACCTATTATCTTTCTCTGTTTGCCTGCAGAATCTTTGCTTCATCTTGCCACAGTTTTTGTACCAGTTCTTTTGTGGCTATTCCCAGCAAGTAAGTATGTCTAATTGAGCTTCAAAGATATTCTGAACATGAAAGGAAGTGTTCCCTAAAACCATACCTCTGTGCGCTCCGGAATGCCCAGCTCTTTTCCTCTGAACCCCCTTTCCTCACTGTCCCTGGGATGTATGAGCTTTTCTGCCTTAAAAGTAGGCAAATAACTCACACCGGCCATATTCTGCCACCACAATACAATATGGATATTATGTAATCCTGTTGGCATGTGTTTGTTGTCCCACTCTTAGGAAACATTTAAAAATACATGAAAATATGGAAATAATTTAGAGCACATTAATTCATTCAGTTATTTTAAAAAATGTTATCTCTCTCTATATCTAGACATGTAAAAGACACCTTTTTTAAGATCACTGAGGGATGTTTTTGTATGCCTGTTTATGAAAGGTGAGGGTGAACCCCCCCCCCCCCCCCCCCAAAAGAAATCATACCACTGGTCCCCATAGATCTTTCAAAACCACGTGAAAGATGTAATTAAGCGTGCTCAGGTTATGGTGGTGTGTATGAGTTTTGTCCTGCGTGATATTAACCCCTCCTCCTCCTCCTTCCCAACCCATCTCCCGTCAAACCATTCCTCCTGCTCCCATCCTCCCCAGCCCCTGTATGATGCGGCCTATCTGACGATGTACAACATCTGCTTCACCTCTATGCCCATCCTGGCTTACAGCCTGCTCGAGCAGCACATATCCATTGAGATTCTCCTGGACAATGCTACCCTCTACAGGTAAACCTGGGGAATCAGTGGACTGTAGAAGTAGAGCTGTTATGTTCTGTCCTTTTATCAGAAAGGGCGCACATTAATAGAAACTAGGATATTTTTTTTTTTTTTTTTAATGTTTCAGATCTAGTCTTGGATCACTGCTTTGAGAAGTAGTAACACAATCAAGATACCAATATGTTTACTTAGAATATTTAGCTAAAAGTGGACTCGCACTGTTACGAAATAAAGTCCTGGTTCAGGGTGAGGCATATTTTATTACTTTCTGGCTATAGATTAAATAAAAAATTTAATGAACAGATTACAAAGTCCCTCTGAAGTTTAGTTGACTCATTCTGATTCTCAAAAATGAAGTCAGTGGGATGTTGCATGGCCGCTAATTTTAATAGTATTTGTACAATAACTTTTTTTTTTTAACATGATGTACAGTGTTCTTGTCGTCTTGTGCAATAAACATAAAATTATGTACAAAGGGACATAAAATCAAAATTTTTTTCATCTTCTTTCATAACCTTTCTTCAGAGAGATCGGTAAGAATGCCATGTTACGGTGGGGACCATTCCTCTACTGGACATTACTGGGAGTTTTCCATGGCTTGGTCTTCTTCTTTGGTGTTTGGTTTTTGTTCAGTAACCCAGCTCTACAGGATAATGGCCAGGTTTGATTTAAATTCCCTTCTAAATAGGTTTCATATCTACTGACATAATTAAGTACAGTCTCCTAACTACAACGGCTAACTTTTGTTTTTTGACTCCAGGTTTTTGGGAACTGGTCATATGGAACGATTGTATTTACCATCCTTGTTTTCACTGTAACGCTAAAGGTAAGCTCCTCCCCTGTTTGTTTATTTTATAAAACATATATCATTAGAGCAGATAGGTGAGTTTGAATACATTTTATAAAAATGCTTTCTCTTTGTTTTCTCTAACATTCTAGCTGGCTCTGGATACACGGCATTGGACATGGATCAACCACTTTGTAATCTGGGGTTCCCTGGCTTTCTACGTGTTTTTCAGCTTCTTCTGGGGAGGAGTAATATGGTTAGAAATCAACAGAGGATTTAAAAAAAATAAGCTTATTGTAGTCATTTTAGTTGACCTTTTACTTTTCATTTTTATTCAAACCACGTAGCTTCTCCAGACAATATAAACTGAAGTGTCATCTCTCCTCCAGGCCTTTCATAAGTCAGCAGCGCTTATACTTCGTGTTTGCCAACATGCTGAGTTCAGTGTCAGCCTGGCTGGTCATCATCATGCTCATCCTGCTCAGCCTATTGCCAGAGATCCTGTATGTGGTGCTGCGCAAGCCCCGTTCTCCTCACACTCGACAGGTAGAGCTATAACACACACACTCTCTCTCTCTGTCTCTCTCTCTCTCTCTCTCTCTCTCTCTCTCTCTCTCTCTCTCTCTCTCTCTCTCTCTCTCTC
>JAVDPK010038594.1:0-23275 GCA_034780415.1 Cichlasoma orientale
TTTTTTTTTTTAGCTCTTTGGCCTCCTACATCCCCCCCCCCCCTTTTTTTTTCTTCTTTCCATCCTCTCAGTGGAGATGAGTGGGTGGAGTGGAGCATTGTGCCCTGGAGATTGTTGTGCCATCCGCTTTTCAGACAGGCCAGACTTTGTGTGCGTGAGTGTGTGTACTCGCAGAGCCCTCACACAACAAGAAAAATGGACATTCCCTTTTATTCTGGCTTAAATAAACGATCTGAGTTATTGCTTCATCGCTGATGTCTTACAAATATATAAATCTTATTTAGACAATGACAGCTTATTTTCTGTTTCCCTGGCTCTCCTGCGTTTCTTGATTTGTGTCCAGACATTTTTCTTTCTGCTTTCTGTTTTGTTTTGGACCTAATTATTGCTCACGACCAGCCTTTTTCTCCTCACATTCCCTTCCATGTCAGCTGCGAACGAAATAGCTCTCTCCTCTCTCTCTCTCTCTCTCTCTCTCTCTCTCTCTCTCTCTCTCTCTCTCTCTCTACATTTCCTCGTATCTTCTCACTTTCTCCTCATCTTCAACCCCTCCTCCTTCTCCTCTTTGGCCATTTTTAGACAGCAAATCCCATCCTCTGCTACAGTACATCTCTGAGTGCCTGAGTATATCTAAGTTCTGCATATGTCTTTTCAGAGATAGTAAAAGATGCACACACGTGGACAAAAAAATAAATTAAAAAAAAGGGAAAAAAAGCACAGTTCATCAATTGAAGTCCACTATATCCCACCAATAAATATTTAGCATCAAATCATATTTACATATCTAGAAAAGTGAAAATGAAGGCAGTGACACTCATTTTCCAGCAGAATAATTGGCTTATTGGTAGAAGGAAAAATGCCTTACTGGAAATTGAAGGCAGTAAATAAATGACTGCAAATATAGCAGTTCTCCAAAACTGTGCCCGCTTTTTCTTGACTAAATGAAAGATTTGTTTCGCTGTTATTCAGGTCACTGGGCTTGTTTACTGTGTGTGACTGAAGGTGAGTGTGTTGTCATTTTCTTTCTTCAGCTGAGCTGCTTTATTTAGGTCCTGTGGGTTTCTAAAGTTCAGTAAGAGTACTTTTTTATTTTTTTTATTTTTTTAGAGCGACGCCTTCGGGATGCATTAGAACTCCGCGTTGGCAATCTCACCTTGCGGGATGAACTCACGCTCCACAGCTTCTTGGATTTTTATATGACTGTGTTTCTGTTTGGGTTTTATTGTTCCACTGTTTGAAGTTCTGAAGTTCTTGATTCCTGTTTTTGATCTTTTATTATTCTACAAGGGAGTTTGATTTCTCGTGATATTTCTGCTGAGCTCAGTTTTTATTTCATGGTTTCCAGTGCTGTGTTTTGGGTCATGTTTTCATTGTTGTCATAGTTCGCTGAGCTTTAGTTCTGTTTTACTATCTAAGCTCTGGTTTTGGATTCATTCTTTGCTTTATTTCTGTTACTTTTTGTTTTTAAGTTCAGCTTCAGTTTCTATTTTGAGCGTCTTATTTTTTCATGAGTTTAATTCCCTTATTATTTCCCTGTTTGTTCTTTTCTTTGTCTGTGCTTCCTGTGTTTATGCCTTTGTCCTCGGGTCTTCCCTTGTCTCTCTCTTCATGTTAAGTGAAAATCTTTGTATCCATGTTTAGTTATATGTCTTTGGGGTTGTTTCCTATTTTACTCTGGCAGATGGTTTCTCCAGGGTCTTGCTTTGGGTTTTGCTTCCTGTCTGTCTCCCTCTGATTGTCTGCACCTGTGTCTCATTCCCCCAGCTGTATACCTAATCAGCCTTCTGTGTCTTTGTATACTACATTCCTCCCCATGTCTTTTGTCATAGCGTCTGTTGAGTTACCCTGTGTGTGCTTTCTTGGGGTGGGGGGTATACTACGAATGAAGTTCAGCACTGCCGAGCTTTCTTTGCTTTAGCTGGCTCGACAAAATCTAAATCCCCAATTAGGGATAACATATATCATGACGTGGTTATCAGCGGGCTTTCTGCTCCAGGCTCTATGCGTGCTTACATGAAAAAGATCATTTCATGTGTCATGTGACTACTCCAGTCAGAGAAGTTATCAGGTTGTGGTGATGATAAAATGGTGATAAACTATAAAAAAAACGTAAACAATATAACAGTAAAATGCAACACTGTTGCAAATAAGACAAGAGATTGATGCTGCAGATAAACATTTTAATTCAAGTTAATTATTTATTTGCTAAGTGCGCGCTCCATGCTGCTGTTTGCTTCTGAGGTGATGGCTGCACGTTAGAGCTCTGAAACTTTAAGCTGGATACATTTAAACATTAAATATTACTGTTCCATATAAATGAGATGTGGAAATCTCTTTAGTTTGTTGCAGATTAAAGTGAAATGAAAGAATTTATTGATTCCTTGGTGTGTGTTCTGTGTTCTAGTAGCTGCAATTCCAGCATTGTAAAAGAGTTTTAGCAGCACATATAAATACATATAAATATATATACTCCCCCAGGACAAAATCTATATTACACTTAAAACATTCTGTAAATAAAAGAATGAAAATGTGGCACTTCCCACAGACTTTAAACCAAAACTCAAAACATAACCTGTTCTAGACCAGGTTACGTGTTCAGCATAAGCTTCCATGAAAACTCTCTTTCCTGTGTGTTTCTGTAACACCACGAGTGTTAAAAAAAGAAGTGACAAGTATGTTCCTGAACAAAGACTCTGTGAACTGTAGCTCTGCTGAAAACTGCTATGGTGTGTCACAGCTAGCTATGACCCAGCGCTGTGATCCTACACACAAAAGCTGGCTAAGTTGGAAGGAAATAAAGGCTCTAGCAGCATGAGACAATAATCTTGAAAAGCAGCCAGGTTTAATTTAGGTTATGGTTCCTGTTTTTTATGGGCCGATTCCCAGAACATTCTGATCACACCTCGCAGATCTCCAGTGAAACAGTTCTTTCCAGCTTGCTGCTCAAGGTGGTGAAATAGCCCCCAGAATGGACGAGGATAATTAGAAACACGGTTTGGCAGGTTCTGCTCATAACAGGAAGATGATTCATTTTTGAAATGATTGATTTGTTACACCAACAGAATATTGTTAAGAGTTTGTCCAGGCTCTGAGCGCGTCACTCCTCACGGGTATGTTACATATAAAAATTGGTAATGAGGAGTAAATATTGTAGCAGAGCCTACAGGTTGATGCTGGGATGGAGTAGAGATTGGACAGCAGGCAGATTAGGTGGGCATGTCTGGTGCACGGCACAAAGAGCATGAAGAATATTATGCACATATGATGGAGGAAATAGGACACGGCGGGTTAACAAGATGCAAGTGAAGATAATCAAAGACAACAAGAGAGGAGTTATAAAATGTCATAAACAATAAAAGATTTTTTTTTGAATGCACAATAACAACATGCAAACTGGCACAGGTTTATCGATTTTATTTTGCTGAACAATTTTGTTTTCAGCAAGCATGAATTCATAAAGAGAAGATAGACCGTTATCTGCTGGGAGAATATTCTCATAAGAATCAGATACATGAAATAAAGCTACAACACACAGATGCAGAATTTAGAACGGCGCTTTAATACATATATTTATAGCATTATTTTCCAGTCAAAGTGTAACTAATATCATATTTTATCTCGGCCAAAACATACAATCTGAGATGAAGATCAAATGTACACATAATTGAAAATTACACTACACAAAAATATGATGCAAAAAATATGTTTTCTTTGAAGTATTGTAATGATCGCCATCTGTATCTCTACTGGCCTCATGCCGACTGTCAGCCATACACCACAGTCCAAACTGAGATAGTCTGACTGCACAGTTAGTGAGTCCAGGATGGTCTATAATTACAAATAGATTAAATGAGATCTGCGTCAAACAAAGCAGCAATTCACACTATAAAAAAACTGTGTAAAGTGGTCCCTCCTATACTGTGAGGTTTCAGTTTAAATGTAAGTGGACTATGGAAAGAAACCATAGGCTGGTGCACAGAAAAGATGGTAATTAGAAGATGCATCACTGCATGGAGCGGATAGCTCTTTATTTTCCAGTGTAAACAATGTTATGTGCTTTTAAGCGGAGGCATTTTCAGTCAGGGTAATCTTAGTGCTGACATACCAATTATCACCTATCACAAACCCTGTTGGTCAGGTGTAGTAGTGTATGAGTCCTTTAGTCCACTCATCCATCCCTCCATCAGGAGTCTTGACAGGGTCCATGTATCACTTAGCCCTGGCTTGTCAGGCCCTTCCCATAAGCCACTGCTGCCTGGAAGATTAATGACTGTCTTAATCTTACACTTAGGTACTGCTAATAGGTGAGACTGCAGATAGTGTCTTGTCCCACGCTCCCAAGGTAATGAATTCCTCATTGTTTTGTATGTTCTGGAACATTTTAGAGACAAATATGACACCTATAATTTACCAGAGTTCCCTTTATCTGCTAATTTCATCTGGCTTTGTCGGATTAATCATCGAAGGAAAGATGTCAGAATTATGAGTAAATTACAAATACTTAACTTGGTTTAGATCCATTCAATACTTTATGTGGTAACCCAAGGAAAGGCCTTTCTGTTTTCCCTTCAAGCCAGTGAGAAAATTAATGAGTGCATCTACTGTCAGACATCTGTTGAACACATCTGTTCAGGACACTGACCTCAGACATGGAAGCAAAAGTCCTTCAAAAAAATTTTTTTGAGCAAAACTTGTGAACAGGTTGGGGTTGCACTTGTGATTAGAGGCTCAGTGGGTTGCATCCTTAAAAAAATAAATGCGGAAAAGAGTGAATATGCTTATCTTTCCCCCCCAAAAGCGTCTGTCAAGGTTCCATGTGGCAACACATTGAGAGCTAATCTGTTTTGGAGGCAGTGGGTCATAACAAATAACTCTGTAATGCATGAACAAAATATGGTGATGCTGTACCTTTCAGAAGCAAATTCAAATTTCATTTCTTAAAATAAAATAGCCCTACTCTTTATCCGTAATAGCAAGGCTTTTTAAAATTTATTTATATATTTCAATGCCATTGAAGTGGCTCTGTGGAGGGAAATGTAGGTCTAGCACTGAATGTGTCGACAGCTACAGGGCGGACTGCCCGAACATAGACTGTACATAAGAAAAGTGAAACCTGTGCTGACAGACAGCAGCTCCTTGATTGTGCAAAAAAGTCTGATTGGCTTTGCTAACCTGTAATTTTCACTAGCCAATACCAGCACCTCAAGTAAAAATGTGTTCCCTTTTCGAGAAGGGAGATCAGAGTGTGCGTGCCAATTATCACACAAGTATCACACATCTCAGCCTTACAGGAAAGGGTGTTGGGGGGGAAAAAGAGGCTCTGGCTGACAGTTGAACTTCAGATTGAGGAGAAACAATTTGAGCTCCATCTTGGCCGCGGAACAATGGACAAGGTTTTCACACGCTCAGAGATGACTGAGGGGGGGAATGGGAGTTCGCCAGTCCGGTCTACACGTGTTTTGTGGACTCAGAGAAAGCTTATGACTGTGTTCCCAGAGATATTTGAGGAATCTGGGGCATCTGCACAAACAAAGTCTATGCAAGTGAAAATAAAAAGGGTGACTGTTTCCAACCTGGTCCCACTTGAATATTATGAGCAACAGTGTCTTCTCAGTCATTTGAAGGTAATCACATAAATGAATGGTTATTAGCCACTTACTAAGTTAAGCATGTGCATGCAATGAGTTCATTAGTTATTCCATAAGGACTTTATGCTGAGAGCGTTGAGACTTAATGGTTCAATAAGAACCTATTAAGTGTGTTTATGATGCCGGGGATTATACTCATTCTTCTAAACCATAATCTCTCCAAATATGAGCACCAATTACCACGACATAAATGAGGATAGTCATTTTGTCATTTTCGGTTGCTCTTTTTTTTCCCCTGTTTTCTGCTCGAGTGAACTCGGACAGCAGTCAATTAAGTGCAGACATGCTGTATGTGCGCTCATAGGACAAAGAGCTGAAGAGCACCTCACGCTCCCCAGAGTGTCAGATGGTAATTCTAAGAAATAGACGTGTACACGATGCAGCTCTCCTCTCCTGCCATTCAAACGCAACCTGATGCGTTGTCGTATTTTCGGGGGGGGGGGGGGGGGTTGATCTGCTGCTTATTCTTCTGACTGTTCTTCAAGATGAAACCAGCTCGTCTGTGCCTCTTCTAATTGAAAGTCTGTTGTTACATATGCAGGAAGACAGATGTCACCCTTTTTATGGGTTTACAGTTTGTGAATATATTTAGGTGGGATCAGTGGTGAGAGGGTCAGAGGGATTTTTTCATGGTTTTGTGCACGTGTGTATGCGTGTGTGTGTATGTGTGTTTTCCTTAAAAAAAAAAAAACACCTTCAGCTAAAGATTTTGCAGTCATGTTTGTCAAGCTGACAGCCAGATCTGCCCGTGCTTGCATCCACGCCGCTAATAACGACTCATTTTGATTCCTTCTTCATTTTTCTGCCCCAGAAATTGCTGCTTGTTGTTTACACAATAATCGTTTGACACTTGCTTCAAAATATGCATCAAAACAAACGCCTACGATGAGGGGATGTTATACAAGTTAAAAAAAAAAATCTAAAATGAATAAGCTATGATTAAAAACATTTAAAATTACTGTGTAAATGAAACACATTTGACCCTAGAATACTTTGATATACAGAAGAGTTCATGGCTGAGTCAGTGACTGCAAAGTTCCCAGGTCCTGTAGCTGGTCCTCGAAAAGGAGAGAGAAGCCATTCCATTATATTATATATACAACAGAAAAAATATCATAAAATGGGTCAAGTTTTAATAAATAATCGGTGATCATGAACACGGTCGAAATTAAATGAGCCATAATTTAACGTAGTTATTCAAAAATAATTTGAACAGGCAGACAAGCTACTACTTTTTTTTTTTTTTTTTTTAC
The DNA here is from genome assembly GCA_034780415.1 of Cichlasoma orientale. NCBI lineage: Eukaryota > Metazoa > Chordata > Actinopteri > Cichliformes > Cichlidae > Cichlasoma > Cichlasoma orientale. The sequence goes on from JAVDPK010038594.1 coordinate 6,902, forward strand.
ATCAAATCTTCACTTTTTGCTAAAAAAAAAAAAAAAAAAACCACAACACTGACATTCTCAAGTGAAATAGCTGCAGCAGCACAATGAGCATGGACAGTTTATCATTAACGACAAATAACCAAACACCTGCCGAGGAGAGTGTGACTCCCACTGAAAATACTGATCATACCGGTGCATTCAGTTATGAAGTGGGGTGAAGGTGAAAGCCTAAATGACAATCCTTCACTGCCACAGAACAAACATCTTCAGGCCAGGGTCATGTTGTCTGAGGGCTCTCCAATCTGCTGCGTGCACTTAAGTATATATTCTCCTTGAACCCTGAGTTTTCCATCATAATGAATACCAGCGTGTTACTGACTTTGTTTTATTATCAGCAAACTAAAGGTGAACTGAGGCTGACTCCAGTTAATGTTTCTGTAACATTGTTTGTACTTTGGTTAATTTAATTTGAAACATTTCAAAGGAAGAAAATTCTCCACAGTAGCGTCTGAACGCAGCCCGGCGCGTATTAATAATGTCATATCAGATGCAAGTCCTCCCAAACAAAAGCAAACAAACAGAAACCAAGTACTGTACACCCTTACTGAAATCAGAGTGTAAGTAGCAGCAAGGTGCTTCAAACAATTTGAATTCCATCATTCTACAGTGGGAAATATTATTCACAAACATTCAAGAGAAATGCCAATCTTCCCAGAAGTCGATGTTCCAGTAAATTCACCCCGTCAGACCATGCCATGTTCACAGTTCTACAGGCCTCAGATTAGATTGTATTTTAAAAGTTAAAGTTCAATTAGAAAAAGACTGAACAAATAACAAGTACAGCTTGTTCGTAAAGGTTGCCAGGAGAAAGCCCGGTCTCTCTAAAAAGAAAACAGCAGCACAGCCTCAGTTTGGAAAGCTGCATCTGAACAAACCCCCAAACCATCAGAGTAGTGAGGTTTGGCCATAATGCGCAGCACCATGTTTGGAGAAAACCAAACACAGCTGATCAGCACAAACATCTCATACCAAGTGTGTTGGTATAGCTGTGTTGTTTTCCAGCTACAGGACCTGGGAACTTTGCAGTCACTGAGTCAGCCACGAACTCTTCTGTATATCAAAGTATTCTAGGGTCAAATGTGAGGCCTTCTGTCTGACGGCCTGCTCATTTGGCTCATACAAAGGACAATGAACCCACCACCAGCAAATCTACAACAGAATGGCTGAAAAAAAAAAAAAAAAGAATGTTGCAATGGTCCAGTCAAAGTCCAGACCTCAACCCCATTTAAATGCTGTGCATAAACAAATGCCTGCAAACCCCAACGAGCTGAAGCAACGCTGTAAACATTCCATCTGCATTTCAGCTGTTTGTTAAATAATACGCATGGTGTAATATCTTATGTATCTTATTTTCCCCCATGACTTTACATGTACACATGTTCAGTCATCTTTCTATGTGCAAGATATGGAACAGAAGACTACTCCTAAATGAAACAGATTGTAACTGAAGGATGCTTTGGATATTAATGTGTCAAATTAATGTTATACTGACTCACTGCATTAATACTATTTAAAGGTAACAGGCGGGAGTGAACACGAGTACACGAGTGGATAAATCTGTTTCTATCGGGGATCTGCTGTTCTTTCGGGGACAAAAAGCGACTGCTTCAAGAATCATTAAATTTCAGGGTAAATGTGATCAGGAAGTTGCTGACAGTTACTAAAAGTCTCAAAGAAACAAACGTAAGCGAATGTATTGTCCTCCGCCGTAATGGGAAAATGACTGCGCGCGCGTGTGTGTATAAGTTTCGCTGATGGATCTGAGAATGTCTCAAAAGTTCAGACAGTGCTTGAGGCTCGCTGTCTCATCTTGAGCAGCATCAGACTGACAGTTTCTCACTCACACGCAGGAAAGAAGGATGGAGAGCAAATGGCACAATGATATGTTTATTGAGAGGCTTTGGATAATAGAAAAGGTGGTGGCTGCTGCTGGGATGTCACAACCATCGACAAAAAAAGAAAAGAAACAAAAAAAAAAATCATGGACATCAACTCCCTTATCTAAAGAGAGAGAGACACACACACACACACACACTCATTCATACATACACGTTTTTCATTTCCACTCCCGTCACTCCAGAGAGAAAAATCTTATCAATGCACAGGACAAGACGGTATCACAACTTCTACAAGTTAATTTCTACATGAAAAAATTCACAGTTAACACATATTTGAGGGAGATTTCCTTTTTAGGCACGGCAAAAGCAATAAGATGTTCACCTCAACAACGAAATAATGATTAAAAAATAAAACATTCCACACACTTCAATAAAAACTCAGGGGGGGGGGGGCCCAGGTGCACTGAATGTTTACAATGGATTTGAGGTGGCAAATATCTTCGATTTGCAGCCTCCGGGGGCTCAATTGAAAGGTCGCACTCACAGCAAAGGAGAAAACAGTTCAGGGACGTATGCATTAAAGGTGAAATGACACCACAATGCGGTTTCTTTTAACTGGACTAGAACCAGAGTAAGGACTCAGTTCATCTGGTCACCCCTGTATACATCTTTATATCTCTTCATATACATATGCACATTTAGGATTTGCAGAACGTGGGACTGGAACATTTAATATAAATGTAATCCCAGGTTGTTCAGAGGAATGGCTATTTTCAGTCTACAAACATCTTCACTGGTCTCCTCCAACGCTTTGAAACGATCATATACGAGTAAATCACACACAGATAATATCACAGACAGTTACTGGAGCTGTTGTTCTTTTCTACATTTGCGATTCGAGTTCAGGAAGTTCACTGTGTTGTCCTGTCTGTGCAGAACGCTTCAGGAGGACGCTAAATACCGCATGTAACCGGGTAATCGGTGATAATTTAGCAGCCACTTCGACACAATAAGCACACTGAGGCAGACCCACGCATGTTCCCTCCTCTCGTCTTTGGGAAACCTTGTGCTCAGATAGGAGACGTTCCTCCGCTCCCCCTTTCAGGCTGAAATACTAAAATCTACTGTAGCAGCTGGACGGCGAGAAACACGGGAGCTCTTTGACAGGACGTTCGTCACATTGTAGCCTTGTATTCTTTCAATGAGTGCCACTGAGTGATAGGCTGGTGTTTTGATTTGTGTGAACGGAAGCAAGTGCAATATTTTTTTTTTTTTGTTTTGTTTTTTTGGACTAGGTTTGGTTGGTTGGTATTAAGTCAGTAGCTTACAGTAGCCAAGGGCAACCATACAGTCAAACAAAGGAAGCACTGAGGCAATAAACTGTTTTCGAGCGGCCTGTAAAGAACGCAGCACTCAAAAGACTGAGGAAAATTGCTGGTATTTAGAGTCAGCTCACACACAACTGCTAATCTAGGAAACAAATTGTGTGATGTTTGCTTTAAATTTGTATTTTAACTTCTATGCAGAATAAGCCTGCCCTCGGCAATGTGAACTTTGATGAATTGTCCTGGAGTTATGGTGCATTCACGTCATATCAGAGTTCATGTCACACCCTGATAATTACAATAACTATGACTAGGAGACCCCCCCCCCCCAAAAAAAAAATAAAAAAATAAAAAATTCTCCACAATTCAGCATATTTGACTTGGCACAAGATAATAATAGATACTGAATACCTGGAAGCCAGATGAATACAGATTGCTTCTTCATCTCAGCCAAATTTATCAGTCAAAACTAATAAATTCCAAATATAATGGCTTCAGTATTATACTGTCAGTATTTGTAATACTCATAGGACCGTCTGCCATGAGCTTGTGAACGCTTGCAAAGTCCCGGGAATCTTAAAGAGGGACTTTTAGCATAATGTCTCCCTTTCAAATGCAGGATCCTACGCATTCAGGCAATCTTTGTCAACACATAAATTCACATATTCATTACATGTTAGGCAGACAGTTGGGTTAAGGGGACTCATCATTGGCAGATATATTACATGGACCAAAAAAAAAACCCAACACAGTTATGAATAACATAAGCCAAGAATGACTTTACAAGATGACAAGGACGGGTCAAATACGCCTTTATTTTTTTCCTCCTTGTAAATCGTCTGATTTAACGGTGGTGGCAGCGGGGGTCAGTCTGCCCTTGAGATTCTTTGAAGGATGATTTTTTTTGGGGGGGAACTGCATCTCTGAATTGAGACGTACTTAAACTGCTTGAAAAACTGTGAGAAAAACTTTAAAATTTCACCATGTAAGCAATGTTTACAGAGTACCCTGAAGCTGGTATCTTTGTCCTTTATACACTTTCACTCCATTACACTCTTCCTATTCTCAGAGTCTGACTCTGTGCCACTGGTTGAATTAGCTACCACAGTGATACTATTGCTTCACATACGGCAGATAATAATGAATGCTGGATGCCGAGTGACAGTATTCAAAGCAACATCACACACATACACTACAGCAATGATTTGCGGTTAAAGATTTTCGCCAAAACTTGTTAATTTGAGATAAAACTTTTCATCCTCACAGCTAAAACATGTTAATCACAGTGGAGATGGCATTAAGCCGCAGTGTGTCTTTGTACGCGTGTGTGAGAGTGTGTGAGTATGCTCCTGCATCACAGACCGGCATGTTTGTTTGCTGTTCGCTTGTTTGGATAAGCCTATGCCCGGATGTACTGCTTCCAATGCTTCCGAGTGAGTGTGTGTGTGTGTGTCAGCTCAGCAGATGGAGTTTGATTCTCACCACTGGGAAATCTCAATCCCACAATGCACTGGGAGCGGCGCCAAATGAGGAAGAGGCAGTAGCAGCAGCAATGAGGAACCAATCACAGTTTGAATGCTGAAAACAGTGCTTTCCCTCGCTCTCGTTCCTTCTTGTCGCAGTTCCTCCGGGGGCAGCCATTGTTGTGCTATCCATCGGCATGAATTGAGTCTATACATGAGTTAATTCTTCGCTTGTGCACATAATACATGCACACGTATCACAGACACAGAAAAAAAGCGATTAACACAGATCACAAAGAAAAACGGTGACAATGAATTTGAGGTTGGTTCCCAAACCGTCCCTTTTTTTGTTTTGTTTTTTTTAGCAGACAACCAGAAACATCTGGAAATCCTGGTTTCAGAAAGAAGACAACAGCAAGAGAATTCCCACCTGCATAACCAAACGTTTCATCACTCTTGCTTCGAGGGGGAATTATTCCACATTTAGGCTTACTTTTATCTGAAATATCTCCCTATTTTTTTTTAAATGTCTTCCCAAATCCCCTTAGCAGTCCAAAGGAACATCTTTTGTTGGGTTGCTGAGTTATGGGGAGAGAGGAAAAGAGATGATGATGATGAAGATGATGATGGTCTCTTAGCTTTTCTGCTAAATTCACTTTTGTAAAAACAGCTCCTCATGTAACTACTACCAGCAGTTAACGCGAGGATTCGGTAGTAACCAATAAAAAGAAAGTGCTCCCAGTAAAAGAGGCTGGATGGTAAGACGATCTGAGAAATCGCTGTGATGTGTCAACGCAAACTGATGACATCACATTCCCTTGCCACAGCAAGGCAGGTTACATCGGATCAGTGTCATGGTGTATGAATGTGTGCTGTGGTGTGTGTGCTGTATGTGTGTGTGTGTGTGTGTGTGTGTGTGTGTGTGTGCGCTAGGGTTTGACCAACATGAATTAAGCTTTTGGATTATTTTACTATGTTTTTAATGTTGTTATGGAAAAGCATTTGAGAGGCATTTAGTTATTGTGGGCCAGACTAATTGAAAAAGCCAAGTGAGGGTTGTATCAAAGCAGATTTCTGAACATGCCCCCGTGGACCAGATTTACTGATTGGACGCGTTACGCTTGCTGTGATCAGAGAATCAAATTCATCATATCGCTGGTTGATGATATTAACTGATATCTGACTGAATGGCAATAACAGCAACTGCCTGGTATCCATGACAGCAAAATTACATATAGCTGCAACCCTAGAGTGTGGTTGTATGTGTGTGTGTGTGTGTGTTTGTGTGTGTGTTTGCTTGCTCACAGTGAAAAGCAAAAAAAGCGTCTTCCATCCCCTGTAGCCCTTCTTTGGCAGGTCTGGAGGGGGGGGAAAGGAGGTCTTTGATCCCTACACAGCCAATCGCAGTCCAGCAGTGGATTATCACACTTGTAACACAAATTGCTAGCAACACCCTGATGTGAGGTATGAAAAAAAAAGAAAAGGAGGGAGAATGGCTGGTGGCCCTGAATATAGGGTCTTTTTTATCTGATGGGTTTAGTCCTGTTGGTCATCCTGTAGTCTCGTGGTAATGTAGGTTCAGCAACTGGAGGCTGATTTCCCATAGGCCCACTTGCAGCTGGGGATGAAAGGTCAGCTGTGTTGTCATCTCCCTGCACCCATTGGCCCAGTAACCTCCTCCACAATCTCCCTCCAGAGCAGCTGAGAGCACAGTGGCAGCGCCCTCTTCAGGAGTCTGGGGAAAACACACAAACACACAACTAAAATTTTAAAGAGTTACTGCATATAAGAGTATACAAACATCAAAAAGGAATTGGAATGGATGACAAGATCAACAACAACCTATCCATACAAAAGCAAAAAATGTGCCTAAGTGTGTGTGTGTGTGTGTGTGTGTGTGCTTGTGTACTGTGTGGGCATGAATGCAAGAGTAGGGCTAATGTCACAGTGTGTTAGCATCAGTGAAAGGAAGGCTCAGGGTAAATGTGTGTGTGTGTGTGTTTTCATGGATAAGCGTGCGCTTGAGAGCACTGGTGTTGATGCATTTTAACAATGATCTCAGTGTCAGCTGTGAGACCAGCAGCAGGTTTCGGAGCAGAGGAAGAATCACATCCTGCAAGCATCAACAGCACACTTGCATACTTGTGTAAAACAGTACGTGCATGCGAGTGTGTGTGTATGATTTGCTACTCTGCAATATTTTCAAGCATCAATTTTAATTGTTCTTCTAAATGAATTATCATTTTGCTTGAAGGGCTAAATTTTTCAGTACAATAAAGTTATTGGCAAGCGCAACTTCTTCAGTTTAAAAGTCTGTCCACGCATGTAAGGCTTTTAGTGCAGAAAAACAAACAGTTTCCAGCTCTTCCTTGGATGTTGGCTGCCTTTTGTTCTGTTCTCTGTCAAGCTGATCTCACACTGCTTCAAAAATGTTGAGGTCTGGCTCTGGGGAGGCCAATCCATGACTGATGATGTTCCACTGTGTGTTTTTCTATCCAGCTATGCTTTTACTGCATTGAAAGTGCGTTTGGGATCACTGTCATGCTGAAAAATGAAGCTGTTGTGAATCAGGTGGTTTCCAGATTGTAATCGCATGGACTTTTCTGCATTCATAATTACATAAATTCTGACAAGATCTCCAATCACCGCTGGCTGAAATGCAGCCCCAAACCATGACAGAGCCTCCACCGTGTTTGACAGATGGCTGTAGACACTCACTGTTGCACCTCTCCCCTGAACGTCTCCATATATACTGATGATGATTTGAACCAAAAATTTAAAATGTTAATTCATCAGTCCATAAGACCTGGTGCCACTGATTTTCAGTCCAGTTCCTGTGTAATTGTGTAAAATGTTTCTCCCAGTTTCCCTTTCTACTTTCCACTGCTGAGCCTCAATGAACAGCAGATGGATCAACTGAAGGACCAGATGCATCTCTTTTGTCCTGTGTTTTAGACCTGGCACTACTTTTGTCCTCCACTTGTCCAGTGTCCTCAAACTTTTTAAAGACACACTGCACACCCTGCCAAGATATGCCAAGTTTTCGGCTAATAGCTGTTTGTGTTGGCATTTTTCTGTAGATCCAAGTAAAGAAATGGGAACAAATTCTGTGTTTTTGTGACACAGTGCTAGTAACAATTTGCCTTAAAAATACAATTTAAATTTGATTCTTTGCCAAGTTGTCTGTTATGTGTAGACAAAACACTAGTTCAACTTGAGTTAGGTGCCTTTTTTTATGTGTAATTCATCAGTGTTAAGAAGTTTAACAATCAACAACAACCAAGAAAAAAAAAACAAAAAAAACATTCCTTTGAAAATGGTCATTTACAAGGACTGGCCAGTGTCATAAGAGAAACTCTAGAAGACCTTCAGAAAGCCTGGAGAACTATTTCTCAGCACCACTTTAAAAATTTGCAAGAATGTGTGGCTCCTGGATCTGTATTTTTTTCCAATAGTCAGCAGGGGGCGACTCCTCAAAAGGACTTCCAATTGAATAAATATCTATGAGACATTCCTCTGTGACCTCCGTGAATTGTAACTGTATGGTCTTACTTTGTTTTGTGATTTAGAATCTAGTACCCTCTTCTCTTTCTATGTTCTATTGCTCTGCATTCAACTAAATGATATTGCTTAAACAGGGGTTAAAGTGGGCTAGTAATGAATTCAGCTTAATAACAAATATTGTTGAGTGAGTTAATTTTTTCGTGTGCGGCGGTTTGGTGTTGCTGCCAGCTGACGACGTGGAGATACTTGCTCAGTAATAAGAAAATAATGACACCCCACAGTCTCTTTACACCCTCAACAAATCAGTTTTTCCTTCTTGGGATGTGCTCATGGTGCAGATGTATTGCGGTCATGGTACTTAAGCATCTAGCTAGTGCTGAAGAAGAGAAGCAAGCATAAACAGGGTAAAGATTGTTTTTAAGTGGCAGGTAATTTCAAATGCAGCTTTTCAAACGGTTCAACAAATATCGGCAAACACGGTGTATCAGACGATGTGAAGGTAGCTAATGTAGTTCCCAGGGAGAAAAAAATCCCAGTGTGAGACACTGAGAGGTGGAGAAAGACGGGACAGGAGAGGAAGAGGAGAACAAAGATAAGACCTGCGAGCAGCATTGGAAATGTAAAGCTTACTTGTAAAGTCCTAATTGATTTTTTAAAATAAGATATTGGATCTAGACCTGATGTGTTGCTCAAGTTATGTTTTTTTCATATTACCAAACATTCTGGAAAAAAAAACTGAATTATAATAATTTTGTCTTATTCAAAGATTGTATAAAATACCAGGCAGTGTAGTAGAGTTTGGTACCAGGTGAAGTTTACAGTGATGCACTATGTTGGACTGGTACAAAGGAGACTGTGGTGTTGACACACCTGTACACAAAGAAAAATCTACTGGATGCAAATAATGCGACTTATTTCTAAGTGATTCTTTCCCCCGTGCTGCACCACTACACCCGATCTTAGGGTTTCCCCTCCTGCCAAATCCCACTTTAACCCCTGGGCTTGAGGTAAAACGGTGTTATAAAAGACAAAAATTGCAGTTGTGTGTAGGAGTGTGTGTGTGTGAGTCAATAATTACATACACTATTTGGTGTGATAATAAGTTTGCATATGTGGGGCAAAACTATCCTAAGGTTAAGCTCAGAGGCAAATGCCTGTGACAACTGCAGCTTGGGGCTCAAACATGCACACGCATCTTCCTCCATTAAATCCCAGGGACATTAACAGCAGCCTGGGGTCAGCACTCTAAGTTATGCAAAGAAGGCTTTAAAATGTAACACAAAGTGAAGAGGCTGGCTTGAGTTTTAGTAGCACTTCCATTTTCAGCAGGGTGGATGGACTGTGTGTCTGTGTGTGTACATGCATCATTGTCTATTTCCTCTTATAATAAAATCCAGAAGAGTGCCCACAGTCAAGTTTGTAGGTTCGGATCCAACAGTTTTACCTTTTAGACATTTCCATTTCAGTCACTTAACTAACAAAAAATCCTCGCAAAGCAGAATAAAGTGCAGCTTGAGAATTGAACAATAAAATAATTTGAAGATCAGTTTAAAGATCAATTACTGTGATCCTTCTGTAATAAACAAACAGTATAAAATGCATCCACTTTAAGCAATTTTTATTTGCACTGTGTGATATTTCTCTGCATGGTGAACAATACAACTAGGACACTACAGAAAACGTAATATTATATCTGACATTTATATTTCATTAAATGACTACGTAATAGAACTTTATGTAAAATATCGACTTTGTATTGCTCTTTATGACACAGTGAGGGCCGTGTTTTACCCGGAAAAGCAGGCGAGCGATGAACCTTTGCGCCAGATGGAGGGGTGTCCAGAGGTGGCGGTAGAGTGCAGTATCCACCATGCCAGGATCCACGGCACACGAGCTCACTTGGAAACCTCCGCTCTGCATCTCCTGGTGGAGGTGGGAACTGAATAACACCTGGGCCAGCTTGCTCTGACAGTAAGCAGCATGCGCTGAATAAAACTGACTGAATAGAAAGATAGCAAGAAAAAAATGTCAAAGTAAGGTAGCACGTTCTGTAAATGAAGATCTATATACTGGAGGCTTGACGGGACTTTTCTAAATCTGCCTGCTCAAAAGGCAAATGTGAAGCATCTAGATAACATCATTGGGCTGCAGAGCGACAGTGGCAGTAAAGAGGCCTGCACTTCCTAGGCTGCAGTTACTAGATAACACCTTGCCAACTGTTCAAAAATGCAAACACTTATATATGTTTTTCCCTTTTTTTAAAAAACAATATTTGATTGACATTTTATAGCAATGGGTTAATTTCTTGGTGTGTTTATTCAGGCATGAATCACCACCTACTGACAAATCGATTCTCCAGAAAAAAGCTTTTTTCAGCAGTGTCTTTGTGTTTCCTGATGAGCATTAATAATAAATATAAATTCTTAGACGCAACTTTATTCTTTGATTTTTTTTTTCTGTTGGCAGTAAACAATTTTACAACGGTTTTATTGTTCTATAAGCGCTAATATATGATCCTAAAACAGGACACCTACACTGTACTTACATAAATAGACTAAGCCTATGTTTGAATTCTGTTTTAATAATGAATCTTTACTCACAAACTCTTAATCAGCACAGGGTCTGCAGCTGAGAGAATGAAAAAATTAAAACTGTAGGGAACAGGTTATGTTCCAAGTTTCAGTTTCAAACCAGCTGGAAGCACCACGTTTTTTATTTACAGCATGATTTAAGTGCAATATAGATTCTCTGCTGGGGGAATACATTTATATATATATATATAAACAGCAGCACTGAAAGTGCACCCAGCAATAAAATTATGACCTGGAATTAAAAGGTTTATTTTACCAGTCACCAGAAATCATCAGATTAACGATTTGCTGCCGCACTCATCTCTTGTCCTTTTTACAACAGTGTTGCATTTTACTGGTATATTTTTTTTAAATGTTTTTTATAGATTTGTAATCCATAATAATATAGATTTGCTGCTGCCATCACACTTCTTTCCTATAGAGCAGATAAGGTTGACAGTCTGTCTAAAGCAGGGGTGGGCAATTAATTTCCCCAAGGGGAGAAACTGGGACTGTTGTGGAGGGCCGCACCCATGAGCTGAACTCAGTTCTGCTCAATATTAATTTTTATCTCTTTAATAAACTGCGACTGGTAAGAGCAGATGTTACAATTAGGCCCTAATGGTAGCCCCTTGGGAAAATTGGTCTTAAGTCATTTGCATGTGGTGCTTTGCATCAGTACTATTCCTCAGGAAAGGACTATATGCCATTAAATAAATACTGTGCTGATAAATTCACACTTTGTAAATTTTGTGATTTCCCACTTTTGAATGAAAATTTTAAATTGGTCCAATGGAAATTATTCATGAATAAGAACAAGAATGTTTTCAAGCAGGGACTACTAGAATCATCATACTGGTTTGACTGTATGCATCATGCATTTACATGTATATATACTGTGTGTAGCATGATAGCAGCCCAAAATTAGTATTTAGATGTCATATCCCTGAGCTCTACACAAGGGCATCACTCAAGTCGTGTCAGCTTTTTGGACTAAAAGAATTCTGCACTGAGTTAAATAAGCATAGAACTTTAAGACCTTGGCTATTGCATACCAATATGTCTATGTAACGACATAATGAAGATGTTAAGGCTGTTAATACATCTTGACAGCAGTGTTGAGAACAAGCGCAATACTGAGCCAACTGGAACCAAGAGTGGTCCATTTGTGCCAAATTGAGACGTGCGCTGCTGATCTCAGCACAGAAGAGGCAGGTGAGCACAATAAGTAAGGGTTTAAAGGACTGACTGTTTTCTTTAATAAAGCTCTTATTGCGAATGGTCAGTGATGCCACACATCATTAGATGTGGTTGTGGCTCAATAGCAAAATGGCTGACAGCCAGCAAACACAGTGAAGTGCAACAGAAAGAATTAATGACCACTGTGGCAACAGCAATTACATGAAATGGCACAGCTTGCAAGCATTTTTAAATTTTCACTACTTATCACTTATTATTTATTAATGACGTCAGGTACTGTGTGGATCAGAGGTGCAGGTGAGTGTACAGTATATTGTGTGTTTGTGTTTGTGTGCACCTACCAGCTATTCAGGTCATTTAGTCTGATCTCTCCGATGCGGTGGGCTGAGGACGAGACGTTGACCACACAAGAGACATGACCTGATTTCCCAGAATCCTTCAGTGTATCCAGGAGTAGCCAGGTCAAAAGGAAGTGTCCTAGGTAGTTCACACCAAAGTGCTGCTCAAATCCATCCTCCGTACGCCCCTCAGGAACCAGCATAACACCCGCTTGACACACACATCCACGCAAACACACACAAAAAAATGCATTTCAGTGTTTAAAATATGAATGTAATTCAAACACTGCAGAATAATTGAACATAAATATTCATCCTTTTTACATATAAAAGTAAATTGAGATAAAACGCAAGGCTACATTTATTTCTATAAAAAAATAAGCTAAAGGCAGATCATACATGTGAGGGTTTAGAAAAATAGTTCTATTTAATATTGTTTATATCATTAATAGTGCAAATTAACATTCATTTAAGTTCAGTGTGGCACACCTGGAACATGACAGTTCGTTTCTATGAAGAAGTACATGAGATCAGTATGTACAGTATCCAAGTATGCATGCAAAACATTTCTCAGTGTGACTGGATCTGTGTTTAATTCTCAAAATCCCTTTAAACTCAGCCAGTTGACTGCACTGAAATCACACAGCTGTGCAGAGGCTTTCTACTCATCTCAATAAATATTTGATAAAGTGCTTTAAATGTGCAGAGTCCTGCCTGCACATTCACAGAACACGAGGACTCACCATTATTGACCAAAATATTTAGTGGCAGGGCCCGTTCTCTGAAGCTCTGGGCGAACTGACGTACAGACTGCAATGAAGCTAGGTCCAGTTTCCTGAACTCCACTGCAATGGACGCACACACACACACACACACACACACACACACACACACAGAGGCGCACACATCAGAGCCATTGTAAACGGATTAATCCTGCACGTCACTTTGCCGGTAAGACATCAAAGAGTGTATTAATCATCTTCTCCAGCGGGCTTGGTGGATTCTTAAACTGCAACACTAAGAGCACTATACTTCCACTGCTCCATCACATTATAACAAGCCTAATACTCCTCCCAGAACTCCATCGCAGCTCAGCGCATTGTTAGATCAGATCTAATGTGTGACAAGACACCGGTAAGAGCTCACTGGCCTGGAGCTTGCATCATCAGAACATGAAGGGCGACTGCTGGCTTTAGTATGTGTGTCTGCATGCATGCAGAAAAACGTACTTAAAAAGCTTAACTAATACCGATTTCCTGCAATAACATTTCTGTTGTAGATAAAGGAAATGTATTAAATCTGTTCATCAAAAGGGATATATCACGCTATTTGCTTGCTCTGTGGTTCCAAACAGGTACCTCTGCATCCCTTACTAAATGACCAGCCAGGTAACAAACCTGTGACATCACAGGCTTGCTAAACCTCTGAGCTACCCAAGGTACTGCAGGATGTCTTGTATAATAGGTACAGACAGGTGATAAATTAAAGGCACAAAACAAACCCTTGACCCCTCCAATGAGAGTATCTTGTGGCTCTGCTATGCTGTGAGGGGCATTTTGCTTGCACGGTTTGGGTCCGCTTGTCCCTTTAGAGGAAAATCGATACAAAGCTGTTCTGGCTGATCACCTTTCTCCCATGCAGAAGCATTCTATTCTGATGGGAGCCGGATCATTTTTTTCTAGCAGGATGATGACCTCCATCTACAGGGCATTGAATGGGTTGATAAGTACATAAATAATGTGAACTGTGTGATATGGCCTTCAAATTTCCCAAGTCTCAATCCAACCAAACACTATACGGAAGAATTTGGAATTAGCCAATGCTCTCCATCACCATGATGAGCTGCTTTGATTTGCACACTATCATGAAAATATTAATCAAAAATACATTTAAAGAACTTCATCAGGTACAAGAAGTACAATTTAACTGTCCTGAATAAAATTCTTCAGCTTTTTATTCTGCAGTTGCACAGATATCATAATGTATCATACACGACTGTCTTTCAATGTACTGAGTAGTGCAAAATCTCTGTATAGGAATGCCATCATTATGGTGGGCGATGGTCTCTTCTCTTGTTTTTTTGGGAATAGTTTTGACTTTCCCTGTTTAGTTTTGTTTTGTTTTGTTGTGCTTCTGCTTCTGCTTCATTTAATAATGCAAAAAACTCTCTCTACATTGGTGGAATGACCTTCCACTGCAGACACGATTGCAGACTCACTTCTAATCTTCAGCAGTAAATTGAAATCTCATTCCAGCAAGAAATGCTTTAAATTGTACCTTAACCCTCTACCCTCTGTGTGCATTTCTTAGCACTTCTAGACAGCAAATATTCTTGAAAAGTGAAAAATGCCGATTGCGTATTAACAGAGAAATCCTATTTTGGATTTGCTGGCTGAAAGCATTGGAGAAACAAGTTGATCACAGAAATGTAGCACAACAAATATGCACACAAACATAAATAAATGATTCTAACAGAAATACAGTATAAAACACTGGTGCTCCCCATCACATTATTGTTTTTGCTACTGTATGCAAAAAATACACCAACCGTCAATTCTAACATTAGGTAAATATAACTTCAGATAAATAACAACACATGACTTATTTCACGCAGCAGTGCTAACCAGCACACGGTGGTTAGCACTGCTGCCTCACAGTTGGAATAACATCTGAAAGGCATGGGTTCGATTCCGCCGGGCCCGTCCCTCTGTGTAGAGGTTGCATGTTCTCCCCGTGTCTGCGTGGGTTTCCTCCCACATGTCCAAAGACATGCATTTACTGGGGTTAGGTTAATTGGCTACTATAAATTGCCCATAGGTGTGAATGGTTGTCTCTGTGTTGGCCCTGCGACAGGCTGGCGACCTGTCCAGGGTGTACCTCTCACCCTGTGTCAGCTGGGATAGGCTCCAGCCCCCTCCCCGTGACCCTGAAAAGGATAAGCGGTAGTGGATGGATGGACTTATTTCACTTTTGTCATTATTTACTTTACAAAAGTACACCCATGATTCCTTGGAGACCATATTTAACAGCTTCATTTCATTGATGTGTGAAGGCATTCATACATTCGCAGCCCTCTTATTGTCCCACCGCAGTAGACAGCAGACCAGCAAAACACCAAAACTCCTGCTTTTATAGAGGCGGTCAAACTTTCCAATGATCAATTATTTACACCTGGCTGCTACTTACCCTCTAAATTTGTATGGAAGCACAATGGGTGCATTTATTTTAATTATTTCTTTTTAAACACATTGCGTCTGCATTTTGACTTAATTTTTGATAATGATACATTGCAAAATGTCATGTTTCGTAGTTCATCTGCGATTGTATTTACCTAATTTTAAGACTTGCTTGGGGCAGATTATTTTTATTATGTACTGATACATAAAACCTTAGAATTTAAAAAGGGTGTACTTTCTTTTTTACCTTACCTACATAGATATCACACAATTAGAGTAGTAAGCCTATGATTACGGTGAGAATGTGAAACTGGAAGCTTACCCATTCTGACAAGCATGTCTCAAGCTGCATGAAGCCTCAGGATTATTCACATGGATTGGCCTTGCGTTTTTTTAATAGAACTGTCAAATTAGATCCCTCAATTCAAACTAAACCCTCATGTCTTTCAAATATCTATAAAATAATGCATTGTTTCCTTTATAACTCCAGTTAGCCTGCAGAGGGTCAAATATAATGGACTAAGGAAGAGGACGGAGAGAGCATAGGGAGGACGAGTTGATGGAACTGATAAAGGGCTGCTGAGACAGATGAGAGTGCAGCTGTTCTGATGAAGGCCTGATATCAGCCTTATCTCCAAGCCATGCTACTCACCTCCTGCTGACTGTGTGTGTGTGTGTCTGAGAGGGAAAAAAGGCAACGAAAGGAAAAGAAAATAATAAGAAAGACCCAGTGGGTGCATCTGAGTGACCGCGAGCACAAATTTGTCTTAGTTTGTGTGTAGCTGCATTTTGACTGCAAGCAAATGTGAGAGTGTGTGCTCATGTGCATTAGTCTGACAACAGGTGCACTGTGTGTGTGTGTGTGTGTGTGTGTGTGTGTGTGTGTGTGTGTGTGTGTGTGTGTGTGTGTGTGTGTGTGTG